>JAABOM020126784.1:0-21701 GCA_011800125.2 Solanum clarkiae | reverse complement strand
AGGTCTGCGTACAATCTACCCTCCCCAGACCCCACTTGTGGGATTTAACTGGGTATGTTGTTGTTGTTGTTGTTGTTTTCTTCTTATTTGTCCAAACTATGTGTACTTAGGATGAAAAGTATAATATATGCATGGGGATCACATTTGAGAGGAAAGCCAGCTCCAGACTATCTAGCTGGTTGAAGAAAGCACGAGATGATGGAAACCCCAGGGAGTGGTTGTAGCCACACATATATGAGGAGTTGAGTCGGTATTGGGACACCGACAATTTCAAAGCCATTTCTAAGCAAGCAAAAAAGGTTAGAGGGAGTCTGAAGGGTGGCTCGTTGCACATCGGAGGTGTAAAGAGTGTTGATTTATTTCTCAGGAGATGGTAAGATTTTTAAATTTAAAGTTTAAATTCGTAATCTTAAATACTTATTTTGATTGAATATGATTTAATTAATTATATTATTAAATTTTTAAAGGAGTAAGAAATGGTACGGGTTCCATTTCAACATGAGTTTTTCAAGAGGAGTCATATTAAAAAGAAGAATAATGAGTCAAACCCAGACATGTGGGTCGAGCCGAGGGACAAACAAGCTTACGTAAGCTTCTTAACACCTCTCTCTCTCTCTATATATATATATATATATATATATATATATATATTAAGTATTCATTCTAACTCAAAATTATTTTTATAATATATAGCAATAGTACGAGCGATACGTTCGTCAGCTTGGAGATGATGTCGAACTTACACCTGAGTTGTCCTATCAAATTTGGACTAAGAAAGTGGTTGGCGGGAGCCACAAAGGCTAGATATATGGGATGAGCTCTAGGAATAACATACGACAAATCAAATTTGGTTTACAAAGCATTGGATCGTCGAAACATGCCGAGGCCCTTGACCAGGCTAAGTTGACTGCCATGTCTTAGAAAATACAAGAACTTTCAGCTGCATTCGCAGCTTTTGAGGCAAGCAGGGTTGAGCAACAAAAAGAACTAGTACAAATCAAAAAACAAGTTCTCAACCTCGACACAAACCTGTACCTCATCCTCCCGGTCCCAAATATGATAGTGAAGATGACGAGTTTGTTGAGAATAGTCCCTAGGCTCCTTTTAGTTATGTTTTGGACATAGGTTATATTTTGGACAATTCAGACTATTTTGAAGAACTTTATGTTCATTTAAAATATTATAATTGTTGGATTTTATTCGTTTTTAGTGTTTACTTTTGATTGGTGTTATGTATTTTGTTGTTGAGCTTGTTGTTATTGACGTTGGATAAGTTATTTGTATTGAAATTAAAATGTTTTATAATTTGCAGCTGGGCAGCGGAAACTGCAGATTTTTGCTGTAAAAAAAATGCAGAAAAAGCGACGGACTGCGTTCCCTTGTCCGTTCACTTTTCTGTAATTTTTTTAAGATTTCCAGAAAAGCGACGGATAGGGCCTATATGTCCGTCGCTTTTTATTTTTTTAAATAAAGCAAGACAGGGACACCATGTCCATCGCTTCTTTATTTTTTAAAAATAATTATTTAATGATGTGATGGATAGGCACCCAATGTCCATCGCTTCTTTAATTTTTTTAAATAATTATTTAAAGATGCGATGGACAGAGACCCAATGTCCATAGCTTTTCTTTAAAAAAAAATTGATTAAAAAAGCGATGAAATAGGTAAAGTGACGCCATCAGTTGCTTTAATAGCGACACAGTCCGTTGCTTTTGGAAAAGCGTTGAGCAAAAAAGGGACGGAATGGTCTGCATCATTTTTTCGTCATTTTTGACCAAAAAATGACATAGTCCATCGCTTTTGGTCGTTGCTTTTCAGGAAGTTTTTAGTAGCGCAATTAGCTTGAGTAGTATCAAACTAGCCACGTGGAGGAGGAGGATGATCAACTTCGGCTCCGGTTCCTACGTGGTAATATCATGTAGGCAAGAGTATGTGTTGGTATGTTTGAATGTACTAAGTATGTAGGATGCAATGCAACAAGAGATAGATATCATAAATAATAGGCAATAGACATAATATAACGTATGGCATGTATAATTAATGCTTAAGTAAAACATGCTTAAGTAACTCATACTTATATAGGGTATCATATGTGTAGAACAGACCAAGCTAGATTTTCAAAGTACAAACCCTTTGGTAGGTTGACGATGATCTCACCCATCACCCTGTTGTGTGAGGTACAAACCCCTCAACTAGGTTGATGATGATCTCACCATCACCCTAGTGTATGAGGTACAAACCCCTCAACTAGGTTAGTGGCAATCTCACCCACCACCTTGGTGTTTGAGGTACTAACCCCTCAACTAGGTTACCCGAGCTCTTAGTTCCCCCTAGATCGGGTATAGTTTAATGCAACACTTTATATAGAATATATCATATGCACAAGCTTTTTTCATCATCATATAGTCATTCATATCATATCTCATACTTTGGACCTTCAATTCCTCAAGAAACCACATCTGGACATTTTATCAAACACTTAGATGGTATGTAGTGTTAATGTAAAACCATGCAATTCAAGAGTGAAATCATGTTAGTAAATTCAATGTACTTCAATAGATACTTGGTAAAACCCTCAAGCAATAAACATCAAAACCCTTCACCAATCCTTTCAATAGATCTTAGGTTCATAGCTCAAAATATGGTAAAACAGTCACGATATCATATGCTCAAACATTGTGTGCAGTGATTTTCATAACAATCAAGACCCATGAATAAATCACCTTTAAATCATGTAATTTGTAAGAAAAGGAAGCTTGGGCATCATGGGTGAAAGGAACCCATAAAAGAAACCCACATACCTTGACATTGGAGAATTTCTTGAAGAAGACTTTAATGGAGAATTCAAGCTTGAAGGAAATCCTAAGATCCGGATGAGGGTTTTGGGACTTGAATCTTGAGCGGAAAATTAGTCTAAGTGTTTGAGTGAGTATTGGGGAATGTTTTGGATGATATGAGGGTGAAATAAGGCTAAGTATAGGTATTATCACGTATGGAAACACTTAGGCCCAAGACTTAAAAGTCTTGGATCGAAGTAAAAAATCAGGACAATTTTAACACTAGTGCGTGTCGCGAAAGGAACATGCACTTATATTGTTTTTCAGCTCACTTTGAAATTCGAATTTTGCTATGGTTGTTCTAAAATTTGGGTTAAACCCATTTCCCACTCAATTTTACCCTCTGAACAAGAATATGAAGTCGGATTTTCGAAATAACGAACGGATATTTAGATATATGAAAATTATGATTCTGGGCACTTCCGAGGCACATTTTCGGACACTTTTTGGGGTCATTTCAATATCTTCCCCTTGAAAAAATTTATCCCCGAATGTAAAAGAAATGTACATGATAAGAGTGATCATAAACAAATCATCCCCAACAAGAACGCAACACTACATTTAAAACACCATTTTCAAAATCTCAACATAAGTGTAAAATCATCATAAATTTGCCAACTCAAACATGAATGCATGTGAATGACATAGAAGCTGAAACATAAGACTTGGAATCACATGAAGGACTTAGTCTCTATCTTACGCTTGATTAGAGTCTCTATCTTAGGCTTGATTAGAGTGAATTTGTTACGAATATCTTTCCCATAAGACTGTTTCGGTCTCCTTTGAGACACCTTTGACTTGATGATCCCTTCAAGAGGGCCTTAATGAATATCACATCCTCATTAATTAACTTCCCCACTCATCCATCCCACACCTCCACCGGGACCTTCTCCTAAGCAAACTTGCCCTCCATATCACCCACAATCTCAAAAAGTGCTATAATACTAGAGTCACCAACACATTCCATCCAACTAAAAGCATGAAGAACCGGACGAACCATATCTACATCCATAGGTAAACCCCCAAACTTAAGCAACCTTACCAACCTCCCTCTACACTCTTTAAGGAATCACAATCCTCAACTCAATTGTTAATCTTAAATACACCTAATCCACTTGGTACCATAACCACCATCTTCCACTTGGGAGACAACCTCCACTCTATCATTCTTTCACCTGAAACTTCCAACTCTAATAAGGCGGAAATCAAGGCCTTGCGTAATATATACCTCTTAACCTAAGAAGATTTGGAACTATCAAGAACACTATACTACCATTTTCAACTTCCTTCAACCTTACGGGTGCTACACTTATCGAAATCATACTGTGCAGATAGCTAAACCACCTCAAGACCACCAATTTACCAAGCTAGGGTCAACCACGATCACAAGACATGACTCTATGCAACAAGAGCATGGGGCAACCTTTATAGACCGCTGCTAGACACAATAGACTCACGTAGCCATCCGGGACACCCACACACACATGGATCCTACTAGCACTAAGGAATAACACAAGAAATAGCAACCCCCGGACCTATTAAACCACCCTACTCAAAACTTTGATCATAACATTGGCCTCACTTAGGGTCAACTAAGTCATAGGAGCAACAATAGAAGAGAACCTATTCACAATCTCCGATAATAGCCCGCTAAACCCAAGAAGCTCCTAATATCTGATGAAGTCAAAGGTCTAGGCTAATATTTAATAACCTTTGTCTTACTAGGGTTCGCTTTAATACCATCATCCGGTACCACACGACCTAGGAAGGCAACCTTTTGCATCCAAAACCCCCATTACTCCTATTAGCATCCAACTTTCTTCCTTAAACTTTGTAAAACTACCCTCAAATGACTCACATGCACTACCTCATTAGGGAATAAACCATCTTATCATCATCAAAACCACCAAATCTATTAGAGTAGAGACTAAAGAATCTTATTCATGAGACTTATAGGCATAGCTGGTGCACTAGTCAAACAATGGACATTTCCCTAAATTCAAAGTATCGGGAAGGAGACTCAAGGACTCATTGATCACCGAAAACATTTCATTAGGAAATAACTTAGGTTCAATACCTCTAACTCTCTCAAGATGATAAATACACCCCTTAGAGGCCAATTGTACCTTAAGACGTGAAATAGACCTACCTCTTTTGCTACCATTTGATAACCTCCCACTCAAGAATAGGCTCATTAGGAATTCGGGATCTAATTCTACGGGTCCCACCATCTATGAAGATACAACATGCATGCAACTATTTCATCCCTATGATAACATTAAAATCCACTATACCAACTCCAACAAGCCACAAAGTAAGACCTAATGCAATACAAACCCGAAGCAACACCTATGTACCTCCTAGCAACAATATACTCAGCAAATGGATAAACATCAAAGGTCCATACAATAACTTGGGCAAACAAAAAGCCCCACTAGCAACCAAAAAGAATAGATAAGAAATAGGGGCACACCGAGCCTATTAATGATGCACATCAAAGCCAAGGGAACTTTAACTTATCAGTAATAGTATCGGGCATCTCATCCCCTCCTTGAGCCACTTGATCAACATGACCACGTCGATCCAAAAGTCAACCACCCTTATACCCCCTCGAACAAATGGACAATCCACTAGCTTATGACCTACTTTACTACATACAAAGCAAGCACTAGTGTTCCTCTAACATGGGCCACTGTGGCTCTTCTGACACCCTCGATACTTGGGATTAGTCATCCCACCATCACCTCTTTTACCTTTTTTTACGCTTATGAGGACACTTTTTTATCATATGACCCATCTCCCCACAACCATAACTGGCATTAGTACCTCTCAAGCATGGGCCATCATGACCTCCACCACATTTTGAGAACCTAGAATAAGGCACCATACCACCTCTATCTCTCCCCTTAGAACTCTGGAACTCATCATGACCTCCACCACATTTTGAGAACCTAGAATAAGGCACCATACCACCTCTATCTCTCCCCTTAGAACTCTGGAACTTACCCTCAACACAGGCCCTCTTGGCCTCACTACCTCTCCCCCCACCACTAGAAGTCTCGGGAGCACCCACTTATTGATTGAGTTGAGTTGCCAATATTGTCACTTCTTTGTCCATAAACAAAGAGCATTACGAGCCTTTGCATTTGACATATCACCATCTTGAGTAACTTGAGACATATCCTAAAATGTAATGGTTAGGGATTAGCAATAAGTCCAGGGGACCTAACTCTATCACACGACATGGATCATGAACAAGTGAAACATTTCCTAGAATGTCTCATGACTTCCTAGTCATAGTTGTGGTGTATAACACAACCATGAGCAAGACTCTAATCGACGCAGTGTGTTGGACTCCAAGGATCTAACAACCTAGTGCTCTGATACCAAGTTTGTCACGACCGAAAATAGGGACCAGACATGACACGACGAATGGGGAGCTCGAAGGATCCCCCAAACAAGCCGCTGAACTTATCATTATATATCATTGGTAGCGGAAGCATGTAAATGATATAAAAGAGTAGAAATACACAGGGGGAATTAGGACTAAGGGAGAGATATTAATACTTAAGTAACATGTAAAAGTTTAGGAATATGGGCAAGGGACTAAGGCAAAGCTTGCATAATATCAACACCACGAGACAAAAGAGTCAAGACTCAAAACAAGTATGCATTGCATATCCAACAACACCTCTCAAGACAAAGCAACCGGGCTCACCCTCATAGTCAAAATAGAAAATAAAGAAGAGTGTCTCAATACATATTAAGAGAAACATATACTAAGGTCCCCAAAGTGGAGGACTCACCAACTAACTTAAATAGTACCAAACTAGCCACGTGGAGGAGGAGGATGATCAACGTGAGCTCCGATTTCTACATGGTGATATCACGTAGGCAAGAGTATGCATTAATATACTAAGCATGTAGGATGCAATGCAACAAGAGATGGACATCATAATCAAAATGCATAACAATAGGCAATTGATATAATATAATAATATGGCATGTATGATCAATGCTTAAGTAAAACATGCTTAAGTAACTCATGCTTGTATAAGATATCATATGTGTAGAAGAGACCAAGCTAGATTTTCAAAGTACAAACCCCTTGGTAGGTTGATGATG
Organism: Solanum clarkiae; assembly: GCA_011800125.2. Lineage (NCBI taxonomy): Eukaryota > Viridiplantae > Streptophyta > Magnoliopsida > Solanales > Solanaceae > Solanum > Solanum clarkiae. Next base: position 14,739 of record JAABOM020126784.1, on the reverse strand, counting down.
ATCTCACCTATCACCTTGGTGTGTGAGGTACAAACCCCTCAACTAGGTTGATGATGATCTCACCCATCACCCTGGTGTGTGAGGTACAAACCCTTCAACTAGGTTAGTGGCAATCTCACCCACCACCCTGGTGTTTGAGGTACTAACCCCTCAACTAGGTTAGTGGCAATCTCACCTCTCACTCTGGTGTTTGAGGTACTAACCCCTCAACTAGGTTAGTGGCAATCTCACCTACCATCCTGATGTTTGAGGTACTAACCCTCAACTAGGTTACTCGGGCTCTTAGTTCCCCCCGGATCAGGCATTGTCTAATGCAACACTTTGTATAGAATATATTATATGCACAAACTCTTTTCATCATCATATAGTCATTCATATCATATATCATACTTTATACCATCAATTCCTTGAGAAACCACATTTGGACATTTTATCAAACACTCAAACCACATTTGGACATTTTATCAAACACTCAGAGGGTATATAGTGCGAATGTAAAACCATGCAAGTCAAGAGTGAAATCATGCTAGTAAATTCAATGTAAAAGCTTCAACAGATACTTGGTAACACCTCAAGCAATAAACATCAAAACCCTTCACCAACCCTTTCAATAGATCTTAGATTCATAGCTTAAAACATGGTAAAACAGTCCCAATTTCATATGCTCAAACATACTGTGCAACGACTTTCATAATAATCAATCCCCATGAATAAATCACCTTTAAATTATGCAATTTATAAGAAAAGAAAGCTTGGGCATCATGCGTGAAAGGAACCCATGAAAGAAACACATACCTGGACCTTGGAGAATTTCTTGAAGAGGACTTTAATGGAGAATTGAAGCTTGAAGAAAATTCTTAGATCCGGATGAGGGTTTTGGGACTTGAATCTTCATAGGAAAATTAGTCTAAGTGTTTGAGTGAGTATTGGGGAATGTTTTGGATGATATGATGGTGAAATACAGCTAAGTATAGGTATTTTCACGTATAGGAACACTAAGGCCCAAGACTAAAAGTCTTGGACTGAAGTCCAATATCAGGACAATTTTAACACTAGTGCATGTCATGAAGGAACGCGCACTTACACTATTTTTCAACTTACTTTGAAAATTGGAATTTTGCTACGGTTGCTCTAAAATTCGGGCTAGGCGCATTTCCCACTCAATTTTGCCCCTTGAACAAGAATATGAAGTCATATTTTTGAAATAATGAATAGATTTTTATATATATAAAAATTACAATTTCGGATACTTCCGACGCACATTTTTAGGCACTTTTTGGGGTCGTTTCAAAATGCAACACATAACACATAGATCCGATAAGAGTCTACAAGATGTCCAATAATGCCTCTAGTCCTAAGATAGGACTCTCCATAACAAATGTTTCAATTCCGATCTAGCGTTAAACGGTGGATGAAAGTAATCTCCGGAACCTACATGGTGAGATCATGTTGGCAAAAGTATGTATTACTATATTTGAATGTACTAAGTATGCAGGGTGTAATGCATGTAACTTACCAAAACTCGCATACAATGTTAGATGACAAGGATACATAATATAGAAACAGATATATAACAAGGAATGTAATATAATAATATGCTATGAAATTCATGATGTATGAAGTGCAAATGATGCTCATATATATAGTGGGGATGCCACCATAATCGACATCTCAAACTCATGCGAGCTATTACATGAATTTGCTCGATGTTGACCTCCTATTGGATGAGAGAAGATTACTTGCCAAAGATAATCTACACCACACCTTATGACTCGGTCATTTCATATGTGGAGGCCACCTTCCTTACGACCTGGTTATTTTGGAAGGATTTCCTTATCAAAATATATCATATCATATCATATTATATCATAAATGACTAGTCATCCCTTACGACTGGTCATTTCGATGATGACTCCGATTCCTATGCTGGCACATAGTTCAAAGAAAGGGAGAGGACCTTTGGGGATAGCTCTGACGCCCCCAATTCATTGGTGCTAAGTCAAAATCCACGAGAATACATATACATATACATGATTTTCAAAAAAGTAAGTCATTCCAAATCACTCAAATGCATATTGGGCTTAAAAGCCAAACATCGTTCATAAATATCATACTTAGGCTCAAGTAACAAATCATAGCTCATAGTCATAGTATTCATGCATAGGAATAGCTCACTCATACATACATAGTGGTGCAAGCACCCATAATGCTCAAAAAGTCATAATTATAGACATCTATGTGATCATATTCTTGTTATAACCAATATCTAATTAAAATCATATCATTGAACATAATTGGGTTTAACCCACTTCATAATTTTCATAATAATCCAATATCAATTATGTGAGGAAATCATGGGTAATTAAAATTCAATCTAAAATCAACAATATAATATGAAATTCAAATGAAAAATATAATTAAATTCACATTTAAAATCATAATATAATCACTCATGCATAAACAAGCCTTAAAAGGGGACATGCATATTCATAATTTCATAAGCCCAATGTAATCTATCATATTGTAGTTTCAATCAACTTAAAATCGTCATATAACTATAACCCGTACATTAATTAAATTTAATAAGCAAGGAAATTGAAACCCAGTTTTAAAGTGAGTAAAATTCATGAAAAGTGCTAGAAAAATTTTGGGTCTCATGGTTGAAAAGAACCAAAGATCAAACCCATATACCTTGATCCAATGAAGAAGTCTCAAGAGAAATTTGAAGAAGAATTGAATTTTCCTTGATTCATCAAGTTTGAATCCACAAGAGTTCTTTGGAATAGATTCTAGAGTGATTTGAGAGAATTAGTGTTGAATGAGGGTTTTGAATTAGTGTAGAAGAGGTTTAGGAATGTAAAGGGGGTTTAAAGGTCTTAACAGCTTTGGGGATGAGTCAAAATATCAAAAATATCCCAATACAACATCCCTTTAATTTTTCCTCGGAACTCCCACACCATCTCCATGGGTCATGAGGCCCTTCAGGAGGGTCGTGAAGACCCTCTGTCTAGATCAGACAGATTTTTACGAAAGGGCATAACTTTTTCGTTCGAACTCCAAATGAGGTAAAATTGAGTGCGTTGGAAAGTTAATTCAAAGAGCTTCAATTTGATAGGTTGTGGGTCACCTAGTTCATTTTTTTCTAAGAGATATTCACATTTAAAGATGACCATTTAATTGGTACTTATGAGAAACTTAGCCAATAAAATTCCTTTGAACTCGACTTGATATAGGAGACCCATGATAACTTTAAAAAATATAAATAATCTTGAATTGAAGGCTTCAAAGTGAACTTAGCTTGAGCTTGAAGATCTTATACCTAGAATATTTTTTAGCCAAAAGTAAGCTATAAGGTTGGGCCACACAAGCTGTGTGGCTTCACATGATCCGTACCACTGCTAGTGGCACCAACCTTACTCGAAATGAAATCTTCCACGCCAAGAGTGAAGTATACTTAGAATTTTCCTCACCTTAAAGGCTATACGGTCAGCCACATGGTCAGTGACAAGCCAAACGACCAGTGTCACTGGCCATACCCCATGACTTAGTCCCAAAAATTCCAAAGCTCAAAAGTTAGAGCGAAGTTTTGTACCACTGGAGAGTACACAATCAGTACCAAGGCACACGACTTATGTAGTCCTCCTTAGAACGACACTGGTTCAAATTTTATCCGAAATAAAATTTTTAAATTTCAATGATGTCGCAAAATATCTGGGTCATTACATGAGCGAAGGCGCTTTGTATGGTCAATACAATCATGTACAATAAGAAATACAATGTACTTACCTGATAGTGAAATAAAGATCAATGAGAACAATAAAGATGTTGAATTATAAACAAGACTCAAAATGATGATGTCGTAGTGAATCAAATTTACAAAAACAAAAGCATTTTTGTAAATGTGATGAAACGGTATGCATTGTTGAAGGAATTCGAATTTACTGTTATAAGGCCAAGTCATACAAGGTATCTTGTTTAAATTATAGATTTGATATTAGAATTTTTTTTATGCAATGTGAGGTTTGTTAATGTTCTATAGTGTGTGTCAGATGAGACTATCCCTTTAGACTGCAGGCTCTGTGGTATATACAATAGTTTGGTTTAAACTTAGTTATGGTTGTGTTTATGACTACTTGGGTGTTCATTGGTGTAGTGATGGATTAATAGATGGTAACTTAGGTGGTGGACGGGAATATGGTGTTTAATCGCAAATTATGGACATTGAACCTCAAATTCTTTTTGTGGCTTTGTTTTAGTAAAAACTATGTTAAAAAAAAGTTTGTTTAAGTAGAAGATGTGAAGGTATGACTTATATACATCAGTTTGGTTTAAACTATATTATTATGTTGGTTATAATGTTGACTGCTTGGGTGTTCTTTGGTGTAGTAGATGATAGTTTTGTTGGTAGAGATAAATGTACTGTAACAGATAGATTTTCGTAGCATAGTAGTTTAGAAAAAAATATTTTAAAAATATACAAATTATTGTTATAAATATTTTATTTTTTCGCAGTTACAACTTGAAGTGACCTAATAATGGTTGCACATGGTTGTTAAAGTTTTCGTGTATGGGCAATTTCAAAATGTTCAAGATTCATAAATTTTGGAATACACACACTTGTCAATTTTGGGATACAGACACTTGCCCAGTGAAAGGTAGGCTAATGTTGAAACGTCAACTTAAAACTAGTGTTCTGGGTGCAATGTTATTAGACAAATACAATAATCCTAAAATCAACTATACACTAACTGAGATCCAAAAGGACATAAAGAGGAAATATGGGATTACATTAAGTTATATGCAGTCTTGGAGAGGAGGCTAAAGGCCTTTAGTGTACTTCGAGAGGACTAAGCTATGTCTTACGGGAATATACCAATATATTTATACATATTGGAAAACATATCCAGGAATTATAGTGGATTTAGGAAAGGCAGAGGATGGACGTTTTCTATATACTTTCATTGCACTAGAGGCATGCATTAGAGGTTGGTAATATTGTCGATCAATTGTGATGATTGATGGTACACATGTAAGGTCGCCCTTTGAAGGTACAATGTTGATTGCTAGCACTTTGGATCGGGAGGGAGGGTAGGTCAAACTTCATACATCATATGGCAGTTTTGTGTCTTGTTTATCTCTATTAAATATTTCTATCTAATAAAGTATGTCATATATTGCCTCTAGCATACAGTGTGGTAGACTTGTAAAAGATATGTCATGGAATTGGTTCCTGCAATGTTTCAAGTTAGCCTTCGGTGATAGGCATAGTATGTGCTTTGTTTCAGATAGGAACAAAAACGTTTGAAATGCCATCGCATCTGTTTATCCTGGTTCTCACACTATGCTTGCATATATCATTTATGGACAAATATGTTCAATAGGACCCACAATAATACCGAGAAGGTGAGAAAGTTATTTTTTTTTTTGCTTGGCTAAAACATACACAATTGAGGAATTTGATGACCTTAGTCGAGGCTGATTTTGAGAAATAGTCCTGTGCACACTTGACTATCAAGAGGACATTGACATTAACAAGCAAGATTGTTGATTCAATCCACAATGCAATTTTACCTGGGTGTAGGCTCTCTGTGGTTCCTATGCTAGAGTACATGTGAAAAATGATTGAAACATGGAATGAGAAATACAACCAAGAGGGAAGGGGGACTACAACAACTCTGACAAATAAATATAATGTAATGTTGTTAGAGAATGAGAGATTGTCGCATCGAATGATAGTATGGTTCTGGTGTTCCAAATAAATAGTGGGCTTAACAATGTTTATGGATAAAATATTCTGGAAATTAACACTATTACGAATGCTGCAAATAATTTTTTTTCTTTATTACAGGTGAGAGCTTCAACAAAATATTTGCACACTATTACATATGGTGCAAAGAGGTTTATTGTTTGCTTGCACACAAAGATGTATTCCTGTGGGAGGTTTCAACATGATAAAATTCCTTGTGTGAATGCAACTTTGGCTATTGCATATAGAAACAAATATGCAGGGGACTACTGCTCATTGTACTACAATAACAAAATTTTTTAGAATATCTATGCAATACCAATTGATCTATTGCCTTGTGAGAGCACTTGGGTTATTCAAGACGAGGTGCTGGATGGGGTGGTGCTGCCACAGATGTAAAACAAGGACCAGGAAGACCATCGAATTATGATAGTAAAAAAGGTTTTACAAAGTGAAATCCAAAAGAACCAAAATAACATGTAGTAAATTTAGATCAGCAAGTCATAACAAAAAGACTTGTACTCATTCTCAAGAAAAAAATTGATGGATTGATTGTTGTTTAATATTTTATGTGGTTGATTGGTGTTTTTTTAGGGACACAGTTGCTGATTCTGATTGAAGTTTGTGATAGATGGTTTCTGCTTGGTTTAATTTATGATAATTTGTTTGTATTTTTTTTCAAGCTCTTATTGAAGATATTTTGATGTATGTTGGAATGTGATGTTCAATTGAAGATGAAGTTAATTTTTGTTTGAAAACATGTAAAAAAAATAAATAAAGAAGGTAGAGTTATATTTGACTTTGTTGTGGTTGAAACCATGTTAAAAAATCAAATAAAATTTTCAAATATACAACCAACAATAAATAATATCTCCATAAGATAGTAGGGACATTTATAAAGTTAGACTTGGGTATGGATAACCATTAGGTGGAATTTTATTTTTGTTTTGGTTGAAAGTATGTGAAAGAATTTGTCTAGGTAAATGATGTGATGTTCGTTCCCCCTATTGTGTTACCATAAAGTCAGCAATTTAACAAAAATAATAACATACATTAAAAGAAAATCATGGATGAATTTTCAAATATATATAGAGTTAAATTTACAAGTTAAGGTTGGTTTCAAAATCATAAAATAAGAACTAGACTAAAAACATCTAGTCAACAGTAAAAAATCTATAAATTAACGAAGCATACAAGCAAAAAAAAAACAATATCCCTGTAAGTATAGGGTATTTTTAAAATGAATTCGAGTTGATATAAAATATGTGCAATTATTAGGTATAACTTTGTTTGGCTTTAGTTTGGTTAAAAGTATGTTAAAAATTATGTCTGAAAACAAGATGTGAAGGGTCCTACTACTAACCCATTGTGTTACCTAAAGAATCAACAATTTTACCATATCAATAAACATATATTCAACCAAACTTCTGCATATATTTTCAAATATATGTAGAGTCAAATCTAAATGTGAAGGTTAATTTTACTTTGGGGTAAAAAAAATAAAAACATTGTGTTGCCCACAACCAAACAATAAATTAACCAAACATACAACCAGCAATAAATCAAATGTCTGTAGACTATGGACGAAATATGAAAAGTTACAATACAAGATAAGAAGGTCCTTCCACCTAAATCATTGTGTTAACTTAAACTCAATAATTCTATCAAGGAAAAAAAAAACAAACATTAAACCAACTACTGGACATGTTACAGAAACTATGTAAAGTCAAACTTACAAGTCGAGGTTGGTTTCATATTAAAAAAAAATTAAAAAAAATATAGAACCAACAGTAAACAAAATCTGTGTAACCTGCAGAGAATAGAGTTGGTTTTAATAAAAACAAAACAGTCATATAAATCATCTGTGTTGACATAAGAAATAATAACATACATAAAACTGACAAACCAATAAAAGACTACTCAATTATAAAGCTGACAAAAAGATCCAAAAAAATCTTAACAAAAATATATAAAATGTCAACAGTTACATAATGATTGAAAAGTAAAAACATGAAAAGTGTCTAATTCTTCTTTGTAGGGACTAACTTCAAACAACTCACGCTGTCACTAATCGTGTATTCCCTATCTACTCTGGGAGCCTCCAATCGACTACGCACCTTTTCTGTAATTTCACTATCGCTAACCGCTTCTTCCTCGATTTTTTGACTTTCATACTTCTAAAGTAGTGTGTCATACCTTAATCGGAAGAGATACAGGTCTATGAAACAAGTCGGAATATCGAACTGGCCTTGGAAGTGATATTTAGCAAAAGCACACGTGTATACACCGCAATCACTGCTAAACATACATAATATACAAACTCAACCACCTGTTACAATAAAAAAAAAGCAAATATCAAGACCTATAACCAACATATATCACAAAAAATTAGTAAATTCAAGCAAACAACAACAATCAAAAATTGAAACCCCCTGCTGCCAACAGTGAAACTGTCATTTCCCTTGCCAAAAAAAAAATCAGAAATGTTGCCCAAAAAGTATCCCCATGTCATCAAAAATTATACAATAAAAAAGAAAAAAATTCAATAAATAACACGAAATATATAGCCAACAAATAACACCTGAAAATCAGCCAACAAACAACACCACAACTCATCCAAAGAAAATACTCAAAAATACCAGGTGAAAAAAATAGACACAATTATGCAACATGACTAAAGCAACAAACAAACTAGAAAAAAAGATATAAAATTGTATTGGTCAATTTTTTTTAAAATTTGAATCCTCATGTTGTTGGGAAATATCATCGGTAATGAAATAAACTAGAGGATCTCCAAGAACCTGATCCATGGATTTTAACTTTTTCTCCCAATTGATGTCATTTCGTTTGTCGTAGAAAGTAATGCTAATGAAGAACAATGAAATAATTTCTGCAAGTTTTCTCATCATATGGTTTACAACAGCAAAATGTCTAGATCCTACTTCAAACAATGAGTTATACACATTAGTGCAAAAACTTTTTATGTTTATCACAATCAAAACCCAATGATGCAGTTCGGGTATGTTGATGGGGATGCAAATATAATCCACAAACTCTCATGGGGTATTCACATGTATTTTAAATCCACAAATGTATTAATCAACTTCATGGTCAGTGGTAATTACTCGATTACCTTTCATGCTCTTCAACCAATAGTCGTGTATTTGTTCCACCCATTGTATAAAAAAAGAGTCTATAAATGTAACTCTTATGTTAATATCGGGTCCATACTTCATTTTTTTCCTAAGATAATATATTATAACATCGACATGTTGCGTTAAACAAATTAACCAGATTGCAATATTAGTTATCAGAATTAACATAAAAAAGGACTAATTATATATATATATATATATATATATTATTTACCGAGTCTCCCTATGGTCGTCTAGTTATGATGAAGTCGTAGAACCAGTTCATCAGCGCTACTTTATCAATCCCAAAGTTAAATGGAGGATTTATCTTGTTGTACGCAACAGTGATACACTTTGTTTCCTACGAAAATGACAAAGTATTTAACTGAAGTCTAAATATAATAATAAGTTTTAAAAAAATAAAAAATACGTACTTGCCATGTTTCCTCGACAATTTTTGCTTGATCCACAATTGAAATGAGTCAATCAAGTTCGTAGCCACATCAAAATTAGCGTATTAATCAAACAAGTACTTCTTTTTGAATATTGCTGGGGGCTTGACTGAAGAACCATCTGTCTTGCTAAGGTCAGTGTACGAAGATTATGCATATTTTTCGGGTGCTTTAGCCCTAGGTTCTTGCATCGGTGTAAAATATGACATCCTATTTTCTAGAGCAACAAATTGAGATTCCCTCAAGTATGGTGATTCAAAATTGTCAAGCGTAAGCGTCTTATGAATAACACCTCTCGCTTTCTCAGTAAATTAAACTAATCAATTACTGACTACCTAAATTAAATTAGACAGTGATATAAAATTAATTAAAAATGGCAATTGGTTAGAAAGACTTGCCATCATTTGATAACATCACATCATCAGCGCACTGTTCCTTGGTGTTGGCACCACTTGGTTCAATTTGATTGTTTACATCCTCCTGTTAGTAAAATTTGACAAGACACTTGCAAAAATAAGTAAAAATACAATTAATCAATCAGGAAAAACAGTCTGGTATAGGCACAAAAATCCTACCCATTAACTGACAATAAAATACCAAACATACACTGTTATTAAAGAATAATAAAAACATATAAAAAATACAAAATAATAACTTTACACATATAATCCGACCTATTAAAAGACCACCCGAACTAATAAAAATCTAATGAACAGACATAAATTTGCATGGTACTTCATAGGCAGAAGTGAGATGCATCATTTGGTAGACTAACCATGTGTTACGCAAAAAAAAAAAAATTTCAAAAAAGGGGGGATCAAATATATATATTTTTAAAAAATAATAAATTTAACCAATATAATTACAAAATAATTACCACCCCTATGTATAGTACTAAAATCACCAAGTGCTTTAGTAAAATTAATAATAAAAAAAATTGAAAAACAAATAAAAGTACCAAATCGTAAGGACTGTTGGGATCACGGGGCCACAATTCACACTAGCATCTTTATAAAATTCTCGTCGTTTGCGACATAAGTCTAGTATAAACAACAAAAAAGAACTAATCAATGAAGTATCTCTTTTTTAGTAACAATAGAAAAATTATCCCAAAAAAATACGCAATCCTATAAAAAAATGTAAAAAAAAATATAAATACGGCTGAATAATAATTGACTGATACCTTTGTTAATCCTGAATTATCACTCTTTAGATCACCATTTGGTAGAATTCTTATCTCTGGCATAAACTTTTTAAATGACTCTTCAATAAAAATCTTCATTGAACTAAACTGATCATCAAGGTTGATAGTTGATGACGAACCTGTAAACAATTCATAATAAAATGAGAAATCATATTATGCACAGGTGAATAAAGTGGTGTGCTTTAAGTAATAAATTAAATACATACCAAAGAAATCTCTTTCTCAAGCCTCTCAATAACTTCGAATTTATTGGCTTCAAATTTGGAAGAACTGACATTTCCATTCGAACCACCTGGGTGAGTATGCAGGGGCGGGGCTGCTCATCATTCGTGAAAATTCCAATTGCACACGCCCAGCCAGTCTTTTTCCCGAATAACGGACAACTCATCGGGGGTAAATGACATGCTCTTAAACTTGTACTAGTAAAAAAAAAAATAATCAATTGGTTCAAAATAAAAAAAAAATCTCAAGTTTTTTTTTTTTTTTAAAAAAATGTTACCTTGTTTCTTGATTCATGGGACATCCCTTTTTTGAAGTGTTTAAAATAAATGTTTCTCTTAGCAATTTTTTAGTTGAACATATGCTGCGTCCGATTAAATTCACAAATAGTAATTGGCCTATCAACTTGATTGCAACATTCGTAAAATCAAATTTGAAGGGCCAAAGGGAATTCATAAAACAACACCCTCTCAGAGTCCGTAACCATCTTTTTAGTTATACAGTCCCTCAGATCGAAGAATGACAAGTAACCCCACGGATAGTTAACACACGTTCCGAGCTCCACCAATAAAAAATAATCTTAGGGAACATATGTATTCTTGAATGAGGATGAAAGTATAAAGGTAATGATGCAATATATGATGCACATATGAAAGACATCGTCTTGCTCAATTACTGATTCGTCTTTAAAAACTTTGATAAAATCATCCTTTCGAGCACCTTTATCTTTGTTGTTGCGAAAATACTTCTTCGTGAGTTTGGAGGGTCCAATACCTTCATGCACAAAATCATCCAAGGTCTCATATTTGAAACTAGTCACCGCCTTAAATTCAGCAATGCCAAAATGAAGGACAAATCCATTCAACTTAAATGTGAACATATCTTTCTGATCACTAGCTATCTCCTTGAGCACCAAATGACGCATGAGCTGGGATTGTACTCGCGTAGGAGATAAATCAAGAAGATACCCAAAAGGGAACTGCTTGAACATATCAAGCAAGTCCAGTTTTGTCAAACGCTTGGATATGTCATCAATGTCTTTAAAATTTATGTATGAAAGCAATATGAAATTTTTTGATTTCTCCTAAACAGCAACAAATAAACAGCAAACCACAGATATGAGGACATTAACACATATGATATTACTTCAATAAAATGGTAAAAATAAGGGTTTATATCACTTTGAAGAAAAAAATAAAAAATGAATATTCACAGATATAAAAAAGAATAACTAACCCCAAACAATATCATATTTTTCAACTTGCAGAGCTAATAACAAGGGAAACAAAGAAATACACAATCTACAAACAAACTAGTGAACATATTTTATACCAAAGATAATACTAAAAAAAATATCAACATCAACAAAGAAATACACCATATGCACACCAACAACTAAACATACTATAGGCCAAAACACTTCCTAAAAAATACCAAAAAAATAATGTTAAGCAACAATTTCACCAATTGCAAGACCAACTTATTAACATTGATCAAACAAGAGAAATTATAAGCAACTAAACTCAAAATTAAAATAACAAGGATTATACTAGCTATAATATCATAAATTACCAGTTGTAGAATTGATAGAATTAGTAGGTTTCTCCTAAACACCAAAAAATAAACAGCAAAATCACAGATAGGAGAGCATTAACACATATGATGTTACTTCAATAGTATGGTAAAAACAAGGGTTTATATGACTTTGAAAAAAAATTAAAAAATGAACATTCATAGACATAAAAAGAATAACTAACCCCAAACAATATCATATTTTTTTAACTTGCAGAGTTAATATAAAGGGAAACAAAGAAATACACAGTCTACAAACAAACTATTGAACATATTTTATATCAAAAATAATATTTAAAAATATCAAAATCAAACAAAGAAATACACCATCTGCACAAAACAACTAAACATATTATAAGTCAAAAATAATTCCTCAAAAAAAATACTAAAAGATAATGTTAAGCAACAATTTCACAATTAAAACATCAACTTATTAACATTGATCAAACAAAGAGATTATAAACAGTTAAACTCAGAATCAAAATAACAAGGATTATGTCAGCTATAGCACCATAATTGCCATTTGTAGAGTTTATAGAAGGGGAAATAAAGATATACACCATCTAAACACAATCTATAGAGCATATTTTAAACCAAAAAAAGATACTAAGAAAATACCACCAACAAAAAAGATTAAGCAACAATAGCATCAACTTTGAAATTGGATGAATGTTTATCATATTTTCAAATACTAAGCATAGTGATCACCAAAAAGGATTGTAGCTATTTAACTTTGAAGGTTAAATGCATGCCATTCAAAGACAATGACTACGAGTTAGTCAACAGTGTCACCATATAATAATTAACTTCACCATGACAAACTTAATGCTATCAGATAATCCAAAAGAAAAAAAAACTCCACCACCTTTAAACCCAATAACTAATGCTTTAAATGACCTTTATAGACAATAATTACTACTTTAAAAATTGAAGAGGATGAAAATGAACTAAAAATTTGATAACAAACAAAATAACTACCCAAAAAGTCAACTTGCTAACATAATTTAACCCAAACAAAAAATTAAAAAATAAAGTTATTGTGCCTATTCAACCAATCATATCACCAATTGCAAATACAAAAAAACTGAGATAAGCTTAATAAAAAATGAAACAAGTAAACCTATTTATCAACTTTCAAAATGACATATAACATCTATAAATTGTCGAATATTACCAACATATCCATAAATTCAAACACCCAAAACCTACATAAACACTGAATATAAAAAAAAATATTATTTGTCAATATAAAAGAAAGATAAAATAATTAAAAAAATAAAAAAAAGAGTTACATACTTTTAAACTTTTATTCGCATTTTCTTCCTGACTTTCTTAGGATTCACGCCTTCACCATTATTAACCTTGAAAAATACAACACCCTGAGACTACGAAAAAAATTATGACAAATTTATATCTGATTTTTAAAAATAAATCTAAAGTTATGTATCAAAATATAACTTTCAACCAAAAAAAATTATGGTACCTTTCCTTTCACATCTGCGAAATTCCTATCCTGGTTCAAACGATATCTTTTCATAGTTGATAATTCGTCCTTGAAATGACTATCCTTGAGTAAATCAACTTTTTCCTTTCCTTTCCTCTTCAAGTATTTCGGCACACCTTCTCAGAAATTCTTTTGTTTTGAGGACTCAACAACAATGACGCTAGGGTTGTGTCCATCTTGAGGCTTGTACTGTAGTGGAGACGTAGTAAATATATTAAGATTAAAGTTCGACCTTCAGCATCCCATAGGTGTGGTATCCAAATCAATAAACTCTATATTTAAACGGGAACTATCTTTAACAGGGATTTTCTCTCCAAATATTGTCATGCCGGGGAAAAAAGACCGAGTGCGCATAAAAGAAAACCACACAAAAGTAAAAAAGATTGATGAACAGACAAAGAATGAAAACCAAAATTATATTTTAGGCATAACATGTAAATACCATATATGAAAAGTAAAAAGATGAAGAAGGAAGATCGAAGGTCATTCTTCCATTGATGAAAAACTCAAAATTTTTTAATTAAAATAAATAAATAAATAAAAAAATGAGTACATAAATCCAACTTTGGGAAGATAAAAAGTAAAGTAATGTCTTCTCCCTTTAACTTAATACATACAATATGACAAAAAATAAATCATAAAAAGATAATTAGTTCTCTGACATATGTCATTCTAACATTTATTAGTTTTATTTAAAAAAAAAAAAAACAGAGAATAGATAACTTTTGAAACAAAATATATCATAAGTACATACAAAAAGGAAGAAAATAAATCCTAAAAAAAATAGGTTCTCTGACATATGTCATTCTAGTATTAATTACTTTTATTTCAAACAAAAAAATAAACAGAAAATAGATAACTTTTCAGACAAAATATGTCATCCTTGCATTAAATATTTTTATTTTTTT
>JAABOM020126773.1:0-21701 GCA_011800125.2 Solanum clarkiae | reverse complement strand
TACTAAAATACTTTTGTAAATTTTACATCTTTTTTATTTTGAATTTTTAAAATTATTGTGATACTGACATTTCATTTTCAATTTAAATGTAATAGATAATTGATTAAAAATGATGTAGAAGAAACTGATCACGCTATGAAAAATGTATTTATTTCTACATCTATTTTTGTCTACTTTGTAAATAATAAATTAATGTAATGTAATTATCTCATTTCAACATCTAATAGTATAAAATTCACATGTATATATGAACAACATATTTGACAATTAGATTATGTTCAGTAATTTAATCATTAATATTGAGCAATTTTAGGTTTCTATTAAAATTTTACGTTGGGCCTATGTTAACATGGGCATAATAATCTAGTATACATATATACTGATGCTAGCCCATGTCAATACCATGTGCCAGCGTCATATCGAGCTACATGGCCATATCCATATATATATATATGATGCTAGACCATGTCACTACCATGTGTCAGCGTCAGATCGAGCCACATGGCAACCCCCAGAGTCTGTCATGTCATTCTCCTCTTCTTTAACCTTTCAATCACTTTTTTCAATGTTTTGGGCTCATTCGGACTCCGATTTTTGCAAATAAACTCTATAACCATATGAATTCCGATATTCTAGATCCAACAACACGGTCAGAATTTGTAACAGAGGTTATTACGATTTGATGTGGGTCCCACCTACTTATATGCATCTTTTAACAAAAAGCTCCGAGGGGATCAAATCGTATCCAGAAGTCATCGGTATCAAATGAAGGGTCGTTCTAGAATAAACGCGATGTTCCAAAGCTTACTATGCTATAAAAACTCTCATTCGAGATACGATTCCTGAGGGTGTTAACTGAGTCAACTATTAACTGATTCCGATTGCTAAATTTGCATAGCACATTATAACTACACCAGACATGCTCATAGCCTAATTCAACTTTTTCGGAGCTAATGGAATCATCAGAATTCTACCCGAGGCCGTTTAATAGGACTTTACTCAAAAACAAATTTAACAAGTATAACTTCTTCATTAGCTCAATAAATCCCAAATAAACCAACTAATATCCATCCAAACAATACTAACAAATCACAAACGGTTCTAGGTCACTATACAAATGCTCAAATAAATAAAATAATTGCAAAACCATAGAAATGACCCGAAGGGTCATTACAACATCTCCTACTAATAAGACTTTTATCTACGAAAGTATGATTACAGCCGTACATGGAGACTCCAATTTGAACCACATAAGGATCCTTACCCTAAACTAACGATCACCAGTTAATGCAACGATCATAAGCATGCTTAACGTCCATAATGATTCTCGTAATCTCAACTAACCAGAAGTACAACAACCCGTCTATGCGTAATAGAGAATCAGTGTAGTAATCTCTAAGGGATCCTCAATGATCAATCATTCATCCCATTAGCTCAGTCAGCTGGCGTGTAATAGGAAATCAAGGCAAGGTACACCTGCCCTCGACATATTATCAGATGTCTGAATAATCATAGTTGTTCATAACTGTAACCGTATTTTACATATATGGCTTTCACTCTACTCCTAGTCCCCTTAAACTAGCACTTCCCACAAATCAACCACAAATGGCTCACAGGCTAACCAAATAAATGCGAATGACAGATAATATACCTACACTCACACATATGGCTTAAACTGCCTTTCCCCTACTATTTAATCAAACAGGTATCACAACTACAACATTCACTAGTGTAACAAATAGTCAGCGCACCATCTCAATATAACAAATTACTACCATAATAGTTGTAAATAGTCTCATTATGACCGCAGATACTTAAGAATAAAATATATAATCAACATACCACTCATCGGAATGTTCAACAATCATTAGACACTCATAACACAGTAGACAATCAACATACCATCCACTAGTAGACTTCTTATAGCACCTTCATACCCAGACACACATATACTGCACCCTAGTTATGGTCCTCATCAATTATCATCATCCATTCATATACGGAGTACAATGGGTAATGGAGTTAGAGCAGTCCTATTTACCTCCTGTTGGCCTCAAACCAGATAAATGGAACTACCGCGAGTTAAAAACATATAGTTCATTCCTGATTTACATAATCTAACTTGGCACACATTGCCTCAATATGTGCTACCCATGTCACTACCATGTGTCAGCGTCAAATCAAGCCACATAGCAATCCCAAGAGTCTACCACGTCATTCTCCTCTTCCTTAACCTTTCAATCACCTTTTTCGATGTTTTGGGCTCAGTCGGGGCAAATAAACTATGTAACCATATGGATTATGATGTTCTAGATCCAAGATCACGGTCAGAATTTGTAATAGAGGTTGTTACGATTTGATGTGGGTCCCACCTACTTATATGCATCTTTTAACAAAAAGCTCCGGGGGGATCAAATCGTATCAAGAAGTCACAGGTATCAAATGAAGGGTCGTTCTAGACCAAACGCGATCTTCTATAGCTAACTATTCTATCAAAACTCTCATTCAAGGTATGATTCCTGAGGGTGTCGATTGAGTCAACTATTAATTGATTTCGATGGCTAAATTTGCATACCACATTACAACTACACGGGACATGCTCCTGGCCTAATTTAACTTTTTCGGAGCTAATGGAATCGTCGTCAGAATTCTGCTCGAGGCTGTTTAATAGGATTTTACTCGAAAACTCATTTATCAAGTATAACTTCTTCACTAGCTCAAAGACTCACATAAATCCCAAATAAACCAACCAATAGCCATCCCAATAGTCCTAACAAATCAACAATGGTTCGAGGTCACTATACACATGCTTAAATAAATAAAATAAATGATAACCATAGAAATGACCCGAAGGATCATTACAACATCCCCTTCTAATAAGACTTTCATCCGCGAAAGTATGATTACAGCCGTACCTGGAGACTCCAATCCGAACCATATAGGGATCCTTACCTTAAACTCACGATCACCAGTTAATGCAACGATCACAAGAATATTTAGCGTCCATAATGATTCTCGTAATCTCAACTAACCAGAACTACAACAACCCATCTATCTGTAATAGAGAATCAGTGTAGTAATCTCTAAGGGATCCTCAATGATCAATCACTCATCCCATTAACTCAGTCATCTAGCATGTAATAGGAACTCAAGTCTAGGTACACCTGCCCTCTATACGTTATCAGACGTCTGAATAATCATAGCTGTTCATAACAGTACCTGTGTTTTACATATATGGCTTTCACTCTACTCCTGGTCCCCTTAAACTAGCACTTCCCACAAATTAGCCACAAATGGCTCACAGGCTAACCAAATAAATGTGAATAATAGCTAATATACCTACACTCATATATATAGCTATATGGCTTAAACCCCTTTCCCATACTATTCAATCAACCAGGCATCGCAACCTCAACATTCACCAGCAAATAGTCAGGGCATCATCTTAATATAACAAATTACTGCCATAATATTTGTAAGTAGTCTCATCATCACTGCAGATACTTAGAAATAAAATATATAATCAACATACCACTTATTGGAATGTTCAACAATCATCAGACCCTCACAACACAGCAGACACTCAACATACCATCCACTAGTAAACTTCTTGTATAACCTTCATACCTAGACACACATATATCGCTCCCCAGTTATAGTCCTCAGTAGTTATCATCATCCAGTCATATACGGAGTACAATGGGTAATGGAGTTAGAGCAGTCCTAGTTACCTCCTGCTGGCCTCAAACCAAATAAATGGAACTACCACGAGTTAAAAACATATAGTTTATTCCTGATTTCAAGAGTCTAACTTTGCACATATTACCTCAATATGTGCTAGCCTATGTCATTACCATGTGTCAATGTCAGATCGAGTCACATGGCAACCCCAGAGTCTGCCATGTCATTCTCCTCTTCCTTAACCTTTCAGTCACTTTTTTCGATGTTTTAGGCACATTCGAGCTGCAATTTTTACAAATAAACTACGTAACAATATGGATTCCGATGTTCTAGATCCAACAACATGGTCAGAATTTGTAACAGAGGTTGTTACGATTTTGATGTGGGTCCCATCTACTTATATGCAACTTTTAACAAAAAGCCCCAAGGGGATCAAATCATATCCAGAAGGCACAAGTATCAAATGAAGGGTCGTGCTAGATAAAATACGATATTCCAGAGCTAACTATATTATCAAAACTCTCATTCAAGGTATGATTCCTAAGGGTGTCGACTAAGTCAACTATAACTGATTCCAATGGCTAAATTTGCATACTATATTATAACTACATCGGACATGCTTCTAGCCTAATTAAACTTTTTCGGAGCTAATGGAATTGTCAGAATTCTGCCCGAGGCTGTTTAATAAGACTTTACTCGAAAACTCATTTAACAAGTATAACTTATTCATTAGCTCAAAACCTCACATAAATTCCAAATAAACCAACCAATAGCCATCCCAATAGTTCGAACAAATCACAAACGGTTGGCGGTCACTATACACATGCTCAAATAAATAAAATAACTGCAAGACCATAGAAATGACCTGAAGGGTCATTACAACATCCCCTACTAATAAGACTCTCATCCGCGAAAGTACGATTACAGCCGTACCTAGAAACTATAATCTGAAACACATAGGGATCCTTACCCTAAACTCACAATCACCAGTTAAGGCAACGATCATAAGCATGCTTAGCATCCATAATGATTCTCGTAATCTCAACTAACTAGAAGTATAACAACCCGTCTATTTGTAATAGAGAATCCGTGTAATAATCTCTAAGGGATCCTCAATTATTAATCACTCATCCCATAAGCTCAGTCATCTGGTATGTAATAGAAAACTAAGGACAGGTACACCTACCCTCTACACGTTATCAGACGTCTGAATAATCATAGTTGTTCAAAACTATAACCATGTTTTACATATACGGCTTTCACTCTACTCTTGGTCCCCTTACACTAGCACTTCCCACAAATCAGCCACAAATAACTCACAGGCTAACCAAATAAATACGAATAACAGGTAATATACCTACACTCACACATATGGCTTAAACCGCCTTCCCTTACTTTTCAATCAACCAGGCATCACAACCACAACATTCACCATTGTAATGAATAGTCAGGGCACCATCTCAATATAACAAATTACTACCATAATAGTTGTAAGTAGTCTCATTATGACTGCAGATACTTAGGAATAAAATATATAATCAACATACCACTCATCAGAATGTTCAACAAGCATCAGACCCTCACAACATAGTAGACAATCAACATACCATCCACTACTAGACTTCTTGTACCACCTTCTTACCTAGACACACATATATCGCTCCCCAGTTATAGTCCTCAGTGGTTATCATCATCCAATCATTTACGGAGTACAATGGGTAACGGAGTTAGAGAAGTCCTAGTTACTTCCTGCTAGCCTCAAACTAGATAAATGGAACTACCGCGAGTTAAAAACATATAGTTCATTCCTGATTTCCATATTCTAACTTGGCACACATTGCCTCAATTGAAAAGGATCTAAAGTTCTAACATTTAACAGATCAATCACCATCCTATAGTTCTTAACAAATCAACGGCCTAGCAAGTAGGGACGTCCATGGGTTTACCACAAGAACCGTATGGTACATATAAGTTGTCGAATCCATGCTTCAATAGCTGAATCGGTTAGCCCAACAAACATAGCCAGTCACTCATAATGGCCACCACGAGTCTGGTGCAATCTCTAGAAAATTCTCTACCCAACCTCAATCAATAGTAATCTAACCTCCCCTATAGTACAATTAACCCCCGATCTCTGGTAATAACTCGGTAATCAGTGGGAACATATCTAACGGCCTACAACTATAGGACATGTGCCCCTAATAGAGTCTCTACTATCTTATTATCAGTATGGACATGCATGCTAAACATCTGATTGGTCCAATCTTTGAACCTTCATATACGAAAGAGTAACAACCAATGCCCTAAAAATGAGTCTCTAGTACACTATAGGGAAGGTATCTAGTATAACCAAGGTGGCAATCCAGCTTAATCATCTACCACACATGATAAGGAGTGAATTAATCCATAAGTAAGATAGTATCAAAATGAGTCTATCCAACAATATCAACCTATTTGACCATCACAATCCTAGAGAATCACCATACCTGATCCCCCATTAATAAACAGAAATCCCCTATTACGTTGATGTATAGCCTAGGATAGAAGAGGCTCAGAACTGATACTCGAATAAGCGATGAGATAAGAAATACATATAATAGTGTAGAACCATAACCCAAATACCAGTTAACTCGGTACAATGATCAACATTCCCACTGACAAGTATAGCTAGGAATCTAGATAACAATGTACAAGCCAGCTAATAATTGTAAAGTTCCTGGGACAAAATGGCAAGCAAATCAACTGATAAATGCAACAGATATCCCATCCAACAATAGATAACCTAATTAAAACCCCAGATATACCAAATATCTCACAATCAGGATCATAATTTAGTCACCAGAGAATTAGGAGAATATTATATCAACAGAATTACAATGGCACAATCATAATCGCAGATTCACAAGGTGTAGTCAAGAATATAACTGACAGCTAGTCTCTCAAATACTATATAACACTGATATCAGAATACCCACCCAAGTAGTCAAGTATCGAAATGAACATATGTATAAATAATAGGGTATAGGCTTACATTTAGCCTCTAGCGAGGTATAATCATAACATAAGTGATAAGTAACCGAAATCATACTAGGTATAACATATTCATTAGTATCAAAAAGCCCAACAAGTCAAACCAGTAGTTAAACAATTAAATAAGTGTATACAAGTTGCATCAATTCTTAGCTTACCTCAGTCGCAACCTATCTAGCCTTTATAATCTTTATAAGAAGTAGTAACAACACACATAACATTCAAATATTAGCTAACATACAAATATAGGTATTATAGTGTCCTAACCTCAATAACATATTCCGTAGTACACTACACAGTCACAACCAAACAAGTAACATATCACGAAGCCTGTCTCTGAGACTTCCACAATCTCAATGTTTGTAGTCTCTCTATCCAAGCTGTAAGAAACTCATGTGCATCCTCTCCTGCTGCCTTGTAAAACCTCGGTGGAGTCAACCTCAAAAATTACTCAAGCACCCGTTGGTCCAGAAAAGGTACAGTTCCCTATAGTTGTACAACCGTAGCTTCTAGAGCGGTAGGCTCTACTTAGGCCTCAACCGAAGGATCTGGGGCTCATGTTTCACCTTGTTGTAAAGCTCCAACTACCACTATAAAGTGCCTAATAAGCACCTGCACCTCAGGTGTGACCACAAAGGCGACTTGGGGAACTGGTGTCTCCAGCTGTGGGGAAGTTGGGCATCCTGTCTCTTCTGGATGGGCTCTAGAGACTTCTCCCTATCTGGGACTGATGGTGCAACCTTGCCCTTACCTGGAGTCTGACCTCTATGTTGCATATTTGCTAAAGAATAAACTAAATGAAATTCTCGTAAATCGATGGACTATTGACAACATCACACAAAAGAAATCAATAACATCAAGAGTTTCCCGAACATCATGTAGCCTTCTGAAGATAAGTCATGGATGTCTCCGTACCCATCTACAGGATTCTAGTAGATAGTAGCTCTGAACAAATAAGACTAGTGAACCTAAAACTCTGATACCACCTTATCACGACTCGACTTTTCAGGCCATAATAGCACTTATTATATCTCACCTACAGATAAGCCAACCCAACCCAACTCAAGGTATCCTTCTTAAATTACTAAACATGGCAATAATATTGAAGTACCAATAATACAACCACAACCAACCCAGAACTTGGAAGCCATCTACATAGAGCTACTATAGACTCAAGCACACACTCATATATATACATAATAGCAATAATATACATAGCTAGGAGAACTCCTACAGAGTAAGTCACAACTACAAATTACAAGGCCAATGTCTGAATATAATAGATGGCAGTCAAAACAAAAAGAGATGGAAGAATGCCTAGAGCTGCTGGTGCTCAACAAAGTCTCTTGAATCTTCTACAAGCCTCTAACTCACTGACCACAGCTAGTACTTGAACCTGCACCATGAAAAGATACATAAATGTATGGGTGAGTGCCAGTAAAAGGTACCCAGTATGCATCATCAACTAACTGAGTGAATACAGTTAGTATAGCATGTTATAATATAGAAATTGCAGTAAAGCTAGCAAATCTGAATCCCCAACTAGATAATCCAAATAAAGTACAAAGATATCGACTAACGAATCCAAAGATCCAGTATCAACTATGTCAATCGCAATCAGGGACCTAACTATTCAGAGCTAGAAAGACAAACAAAGCGGAGACAGGAGGGACCAATTGAGCCAGATCAACTATGTATAACTCAACCAAATGACGAAACCCTGATAAACCATATCACAACTGTCACATGGCCATAATATATTGTCCTACATGAATGTAAGGCCCTAATGCCTATGCCTAATCGCTGACTAGGCCCTATAGGCCCAGAAGGTACACTAACACACAACTAATTGGTAGAAGCACAACGTAACCTAACTCTCAGTATCATATGGTCAAGATGGCCCTAATGTCTATATTTGTACTCTCCTTAAGGTCCCATAAGCCTAGAAGGTACACCCACAGCCAATCAGGGTGTCTATAGGTGTATAGATCCAAGAATATACACCACATGGGGCCTTGAACCCCTAACAGTCAAACGAGGCCTCGAACCCCTAACAATCAAATAGGGCCTCAAACCCTAATAATCTAATAGGGCCTCGAACTCGTAGTCCTCCCGGCCTGGCCTCCAGCAGGTGAAATCAGCTAGGGCTAAATAGTCTGACAATCAGTTGGGTCCCAAACCAAAGTATTAATGAAAGACTTTCGAATACAAAGGTAAACGATGGGGTCCTAGACCCAAAGTAATGAACAGGGTCCCAGATTTATAGTATTAACAGGGTCCTAGGACCAAAATGTCAACAGGGTCCCAGACCCAAAGTATCAATAGGGTCCTAGAACTAAAAGTAATCAACAAAGTCCTAGACCCAAAAGTAACTAACAGGTTCCCGAACCCTAGGTATCAACAGGGTACAAGACTCAAAAGTAATCAACAGGTGCTTGAAACTTGGACTCGACATTCGTAACTCAGCATCTTAGTTGTGGATACCAAAGGCCAGACCACAGGGTGCATCACCCAGGTTTCAGACACTTGGACGTGGCCACCGGAGCTTAGAGCACAGAAAGAGTCATCTAGGACTTGAGGAATATGAATAGTCATTTTACTCACTAGTCTATCTGGAGATCAAGCAACATCGTATCTCAAGGTAAAAATCATACAACCCAATCAAGCATAACTTTCCCCTCTCTCGGACTATAACAGGTAATCTCAGCATCAGGTAAGGATAACAAGTGCACAAAGACTAATAGTTGAGGAGTATATATCTCATAGACTAATGTAGGGTCATGCCCACCCAAGGCCAAATACACCAAATCTAATCAATCACATGTACATAGAGTAAACATGGATAATCACAGCTATATCATGAGTATCCAGAACAACCAAGCCCAACAGAGTCATATTTTTACCAGAATTAATCCACAGTATGGTTGTATCATAGTATCCAGAACAAATCATCCTATCAAAATCATATTTACCATAGTTGTTCCACAGTACAACATATAATCAACAAACAACCTCACAACCAGTATATCTCTGTAACATCAGGCTACACATTTATATAGATAGGACTGAGCCAGAATACATACCTGTCATAGGGCATTTGCTCATATCCAGCCTTTACCAGGATTTTCCATAGTTCATCAATGCTAAAACTCATGTATTAGTGTTTACACCTAGTATGGTCATCAATATACTGATTACCATCTCACATCATCATATACGACACATATTTAGTACAACTAGCCATATATAACACATACTCAGCAACCCAGTTTCTCAACTACTACATAGCATTAGCATAAGACGACTCACGTAGGTAAATAAGGGTCAAGATAGGT
The DNA here is from genome assembly GCA_011800125.2 of Solanum clarkiae. Lineage (NCBI taxonomy): Eukaryota > Viridiplantae > Streptophyta > Magnoliopsida > Solanales > Solanaceae > Solanum > Solanum clarkiae. The sequence continues at coordinate 11,655 of JAABOM020126773.1, read as the reverse complement.
ATTTGTGACAATCATGTGGCGTAAGTTACATTTATCCCCCATATAAGTCAACACACAGGTTAATAGTACTAACAACCAACTACTATAACATATATAACTATTATAGAGTCTAAACAGTGATCACAATCTCCAACGATTAGGTATAAATTTTAACAAAATATAATCAGAATATATAGATTATGGACAATCAGAATCACGACGATATAATATAAGTTTCTATGTCAGAGAGCTCAGCAAGTCAACCTAACATTTAAACAGTCAAATATATGTACACAAGTATCATCAACGCTTAACTTACTTGTGTCATGCTCTAACTCACCCTTACATTCCTTATCAGAAGAATACATAACCTAAGAATATTAAAACTAGCTAACAGATTAGATGCAAGTATCACAGAGTCCAAATGACAATTATAGTCTCAGCATATATATATATATGTATGTATGTATGTGTGTGTGTGTGTGTGTGTATAGAGAAAGCCTGTTTGTTGTTGGAAGTCCCCGAGGAAAGTATGTCTATATATATACACATACACACATACTTTCCTCGGGGACTTCCAACAACAAACAGGCTCTCACTACACAATTCAACTTTATCTAGAGGTAAAGAAAGCCTAGCCTACCTGGGAGGCGGTCCTTCATGATCCTGATCAGTGCACCTGAGCTTTTCCCTTCTTTGTCATCTCCAACGCTACATAACTGTCAAAACATAAGTCACAAGATCTTTATGACTAACTTGGCTGTAAATCTCAGGAAATGGGTGAAATTACATCAATTATGACTAAAACAGAAAAAATAGGGCCCACATCTGAAATACCAAATCAATCCCATAAAATGTCCTACATTACCCTGAATCCATAGCCAAAAATTAAGCCCAAAATGGATCGGAAAAAACAGAGAAACAACTTAAAAATGAAGTAACATTTCTTATCGAAAAACATTCCTTACATAATTTCTCAATCATATTCTATAAAAAAAAACTCAAATTATCATAATCCAAGCATACCACGATATTTTTCTCAGAAAATAAAATAATTTAGGAATAAATTTCACTTAATTCTATTGAGAAATGATCGATATATCGTAATGTAAAGTATTCACTCATTTTCGATATATGATCAGCAAAAGAAATAGTGATTTTACCTTAAAATATACACAAAACGGCATTTCTCAGGAATATCTATACAACGTAGCCTTTTGAATCACTCAAATTGGATAATAAGCTCAAAATCGTTGTGCGAAGTTGAAAGAGAAATGTATATATTTCCTGGGAAACAAGCCTATATATAGATATGGATGCCAGCCCACGTTATTGCTATGTGTCAGTCGCAGATCGCACTGTGTGGTGGCCCCCCAGAGTCTATTACATCATCCCCCTCTTCCTTAACCTTTTAATATTTTTTTAATATTTTAGGCTTGTTCGGACTTTGATTTTCATAAATGAACTATATAGTGCCACGACCCAAAATGGGTCGTGAGTGGCACCCATACCTAACCTCCTAAATTAGCGGACCAATGATGCAAATTTCAACCCATAAAATATGATAATAATGTGTAAGCTCAAATTATAAAATAAAAATAACAAACTCACTAAATTTATTGCACAACGCTTTCCCAAAACCTGAAAGTCATCACATCAAGGACGCTAATTGCAAAATACCAAATCTAAGAATATCAATACCAAAATAAATGAATAAAATAGTTTATATCCAAAATATAAGGACATCATTCCATGACCGAGAGATTTTGACATGAACTAGGAGGACAGCTTACCCTCAAACATGGTGTACCACCGATCGGCTAGAGCTAATGGCGAATCAAAATCGATGAATCACTCGTTGCACTCCACAAAAGTAAAACAGAGAAAAATACAAGTAGGACTCAGTACGAGTCATATGTACTGAGTAGATATCATAGGACGACTCCAAATAGAAATTAATATGCACAAAATAATAGAAGGAATCAACCATAATACTTGACAGGTGGCAACAGTTAGAAACAAGTATACAACCAATCAACGATATCAATAATACACATGAGGACTCAAGCCTCCACATCCCAGTTCTTTTGGGAGATATGTTCTTTGAAATTGAGTATATTAAATTATTTTAACATGTTTTTCTTTATTATTATCTTGTCGAAACTTGACACTCAATCCTATAATATATATGTGTCGGAACGTGACATCCGATCCTATAATATATGTGTGTCGAAAAATGACACCTGATCCTATAATATATATGTGCTGGAACATGACACCCGATCTTATAATATATATGTCGGTACGTGACACCCGATCCTATAATATATGTATCAGAACATGACATACGATCCTATAATATATGTATCGGAACGTGACACCCGATCCGATAATATATGTGTGTCGATATGTGACACCCGATCCTATAATATATGTGTCGGTATGTGACACCCGATCCATTATATATAATTCATTATTCCTTATTATTACTTCTCACTCAATTACCAATATTTCATCAAGCCTTCTTTATTCAAGGCATCACTTTGAGAGATCATATTCAAGATTATGGGTTTCATGGTCTTGGAATTGCAGACCAATCACAACAATATATCAGTCAACCAAATCATAACAATTAAGTTCATAGAAAATATCACAGCTTTATTCAATGACTATCAATCACTATTAAGAGTTTCTCTATTAAATAGAAGAAACCATAACATACCTCAACCGAAAAATTGAAATCAAGCAAGCTAGCTCACCACCACTTTCCTTTCTTCAATACCTCCAAAAGTTTCGAATCTAGCAAATATATAATATTCATAAATAAATGAATCCATCGATACTCATATTCCTATATATCTAGCTTAAATCCAAAACTCATCCAATAACATAATATTAAGTTCCTAAATATCAAGCCTAGAGTTAAGTTTTAAAACATCTAAATAACATAACGTGATAAATGCATATATAAGAAAAAAAAAGTAATAATAATAATAAAAATTCAAGGCCAGACCTAAGTTACGGCACTAGTAACTCTTAACAATGCAATCAGTATATACCCTTCCACTTACATTCCCCAATCATTGGATTATCAACTACTATATAATAAAAGAAATTCCTAAAACTAATGTCACTACCTCTATATCAAAAGTTAGCAGTTTGTCTTTCTTTCCCCACTCTATTACATACATACACACATGTAAATAATAATTAAAGAAAAAAGTGTAGTTGGGGACTATACAATTGAGGAAGGAAAATTGTGTGATTAACATTACATCTCCTTACCTGGAGAATGCCAACGCCACATCGCTCAGATATGGTCGTTGAACTCTTTCTTCTTCCCCTTATTTTAACCTAATTATTATATACTAACTAAATTCTATCAATTTAACTTCACAGATATAAGACCAGCAGTATAAATTTTTAACTAAATTATCACTTTAACCGATTAACTAATTTAATTATCTAAAATTACCTCTAAACTAGATAACAAAAGTTATCAAATAGTCCAAAAAATTCATTAAAATTTATGAAATAAATCTTTTTATAAAATAAAAAGATCTAGTACTCAAAACGACCTAATGGATCGTTACATTAGATACTAATTTATCCACCATTCGTCCTTGAATGGTCAAAGGAAGGAGAAGGAAGAATAACTTATATTACCAAAAGCCTGAGTTATGATCTTCTATAGTCGATGTTCATCTCTCCATTTAAGCTTCTACTTAAAATCATGCCTCAAGATCAACTACTAAGAACTGAACTTTTGAATCAAATTTTGACAGATTTAAAATCAGAAATAATTTTCAAGTCACATTCTAACTCATGAACCCAAATTAGAATGAAAACTCACTCGATCATAACATAACCATTTGGACAAATTTTTTCTCACATAATCACAATAAATTTCTGAACTAACAATATCGGCTACTATCCGAAATGAATCTAAACCAACCACCTCTCACTTATAATGTAGATCTTGTCAAGATACCATTCTTACAATCAACTCTTCTCACGAGTTTAAGTTACAAATGTGATCTTTCAACGTTAGATACTCATCATAGAAAATTAATTTTTTTTAACTGAACGAAGGAAATGATTAAGTAATCACTTAGCAACCGATAAATGCAAACATATAGAATATCTAACAATACTATCAAAAATAATAAATTAATAGTAATGACTGTAAACAACTCTTAAAAGCGATAGAGCTAGACTCAATAGACCCCACATTCAATCATCTATAGCCAGAATATGACTTCAATACTGAGATGAATTTTAAGACTGCCGGACAACAACAACATTACCCCAATGCCTCAAAGGCTCCCTCCTATTGCGGGGTAAGGGGGGTCGGATGTACGCAGCCTGACCCCTATGTTTAAAAACATAGCGCGACTATTTTCGAAACTATAAGTATTCATGGTAGCTCTTCTATAAATTTTTATGATCAGAATGATAGTTGTAGAATTACTGAAATACTTCAATTTCTCTAAAGAAACATCTATTCTGTCATATCCAGAATGATTGAGTCTCCATAAGCACCTTACTTTACTAAGCGAGCATCACAATAGTATGTGTAGTCTCAATATTAGAGTAGTTTCAATTGCCTCAAAATCCTTAATAGTCATGTAGAACTTTAGGTCCATATCGTAGTTCCCCCGTAAGTATATCATAATTTGCATAATCCAAATTAAAATAAATGCAATATCTTCCTCACTTCACTATTCGTCAGTTGAATTAAATTCATTCTTCATAAAAAAATTATGGATATACCCCTAATAAATTTGTGCCTACTCAGTTCATGCTATATGATTATGTCTAAACTCAAAGGTAAAAATCCATATCACCTACCACTTTGAATGAAAGATCTGTATAAGATGTCTTATTCGTTCACCTTTCTCAAATTCCTTTCATAACGTCAATTTCAAATGCCTTAAACTTTTCAATATATCTTCTATTCCTTTAACTAACTGGCCCCCCAATCATATCTTTTAACAAATAACTAATGATCTTTTTTCTCATACTCTAAGCGAAAGCTTTAAATAACACCCCTCCTTAGGTCCTTTAATAGTTAAATGTAGATAACTTTACAATCTAAATCAGGCATAAGTCCTTTCAAAGGTTGGACCTCCAATACAATTCAATCACTTCATACTTTGTTAATTCATACCTTGAAAAAAAAAATACTACCATGAACATAGACTCACTATGAAGAACCTGAATTCTAACTCCAATCATATAACTTAATTCCCCTTATCTGTCAACATTAACTCATACTATGAAGATCTTTATGGATTCATGTATCTTAACTTATTATTGATCACCTTTTTATCGACAATACCACATCCTTTATAAGGATTTGAATGTACTAATTATCATACTAATTACCATACATAGAGTCACAAAAAGAGGTTATCACAATATTTAAGCCGCACAAATATAGATTTTTTTTCAAATATTACCCAATAGTTTTCTAACCCAGATCAATAATACCGAACATTATCACTATAACCAAAGCAAAATAGATAGAGTCATGTCTCTTTGAATTCAATTCTCCCCTCTCTCGGAAGATACATCTTTGATTTTTACTATCAGGGTGAATATCTTTGTTCTTGTATCTTTCTAAAGGCTAACTTACATCTCACTAATTTTTTTTTTCATTTTTTACTCTAGCTCTTTTTAATTCTATTCTAGCAGTATCTCAATACCTTCTCTCTCTTTTCGTAAGATCATGTTACTCATCAAATAGTAGTAATTCATAACTTTAAAGATCCACAAATTATTTTTACTATACCGGATTCATTTACTCTAAAATCCTTATCATATGATTGCATCCTAATCATAGTCCATCACGAATTCTTATTATCGTTATGTTCAATAGCCATATCATCTTGAAGCCAACCTTATCATCGATATGATACCTTAAACTCAATTATACCAATAGAATTCAAAGGACTAACCCAATTTTTATATGCACTCTCCTACTAAAATCCTACATTGCCTTCCCCCAAGTTACTCGTTAGACCTTTATTTATCCATAAGCTTATCATTCTAATATTGATCCACTCCCCTGCAACTTATTATGGAATCACCAATCCTTATTTGAAATCCTTGAGATACTTTTCACCACCTATGCATTATTCATATCAAGGATCACCACTTTTAACTTTCTTTTATCTTTATAGATATCTTCCCATACTTGCTGCTCTTATTAGCATAGTAGACACTTTCTATATTCTTATGATCTAACCTCTTCCTTTTAGTCTTCAAATACTAATCTTCTATGTTCACATACATCTAATTGAAGAAAACTTGGACTATAATGGGAGGCTTCTCATTATCTATTGCTAACCCCCTTTAACTCAACTCTTAAGTGTAAAAAAGTGGTTACATCATTCTACTCCACATTGACAACTCATATGTACTATCTAGGTACCCATAGTAAATCATAAACTTACAGCCTTACAAAATTATTTACCATTTTGGATATATATATATATTAGGTCCTTTTCTTATTTAATGACTTAGCCTCAATTCACTATTTTTATCTAAGGGTCATATTCACCATACTCGTAACATTACACTTCTTTCAAGTCAACAATTTAATTTCTTGCTTATGCTATGTCAAGTCTACTAGAGCAAATCTCCAACTAATAGTATTCCTTTCGTCATGCTATCCCTCTTTTCATAATACTCACCTAAAGTTCAAGATTAGGGTCTAGTGCTAAACATGTGCCTTCATACTCTTTGTATACTATCCTAACTATAAACTATTAAATAAAGTCAAGAAATGTTAAACCACCAAATCTTATGATAAGAAATCGACCTTTTTCTTATAGTATATCTAAGTATTGTCTATCATCGCACTTCCTTCCATAAGTTAAGCAGTATCTATCTTATACATTATACCTCCTTGTCTAGCTAAACTCATAACTCTATAAACCTCATGTAACTCTTCTTTCAAAATCATGAACCTAGTTTAGAGGTACCACCTTATTTTATCTACTCTTCTAATATTTAACACCTATACTTGATTTTTTTCTAACACAATAGCATGTTAACATCATCTTCATTCTTATTTGAGTGTACTCCATCTTATACTAACTGATAGCTCTTCCTCTACCTTCTATCTTGAAAGTTAGATGATACTTGCTAACCAAAAGTCAAAAGGGACTTGACTTATCATCCCATTTCTTAGTTTACTACCACATGACTTCTACCTACCTACTTCAATCATCTACTATTCCCACTCTTCCTGGTTTCTATATCCTTCTGACTCTAGGATTATTCTATCACCTATGATTTACAAATACCTTTAATCGCTTTCTCTCGGGGAGATCAGATATCACTATGCATAGGCATAACTTAACTACCTTCGCAAGGATAACATCTGAAGAATGGTTTGGAGAACAAAGTCTAGTACATCATATCTTGCTCTAGACGCATGATACACATGAATAAGAGTGCATTATCTCAGATCGATAAAATTAAGCATACTAATTAGCTCTTCTCAAGCCTGATGTAGTCTCTTTACATTCTAAACACTTTATCTGAAGGTCACTTATTAATAATGATACGAGTTTTTCTTTTCCAACCACTTTAAGTATTAAAGGTAGTCAAACGAATTAGGACAAACACATGAATCTGGAAAAGTTTCTTAGAAAGTAACTCTATTACACAACTTAAGAGTGTGAAAAAGATAAGATACCAATTGGTATCACCTAGATACCAAATGGATTCAACTAATAGCACGAAAGAAATAAAGAAGGGAGTTTTCCTAAGGTTCTGTAGCCTCTCGAAGAAAAGTAAAGGCGTCCCTGCACCATTCCGCAAGACTCTACTAGACTTGTCCTTGTGATATGAGATCATTGAACCTAACACTCTGATACCAAGTTTTTCATGACCCAAAATGGGTCGTGAGCGGCACCTACACCTAACCTCCTAAGTGGGCGAACCAATGATACAAACTCCAACCCATAAAATATGATAATAATGAGTAAGCTCAAATTATAAAACACAAATAACAAAATCACTAAATTTATTATACAATGCTTTCTCAAAACCTGAAAGTCATCACATCAAAGACGCAAATTGTAAAATACCAAATCTAAGAATATCAACACCAAAATAAATGAATAAAATAGTTTATGTCCGAAAGGTAAGGACATCATTCCATGACTGAGAGATTCTGATGCGAACTAGGAGGATAGCTCACCCTCGAACCTGGTGTACCAACGATCGGCTAGAGCTGATGGGGAATCGAAATTGATGAAGCAGTCGTTGCACTCCACAAAAGTAAAACAAAGAAAAATACAAGTAGGGGTCAGTACGAGCCACGTGTGCTGAGCAGGTATTATGGACCAACTCCAAATAGAAATTAATATGCATAAAATAATAGCAGGAATCAACGATAACAATTAACAGGTGGCAACAGTAAAAAACAAGTATACAACCAATCAACTATATCAATAATACACATGAGGACTCAAGCCTCCACATCACACTACTTTTGGGAGATAGGTTTTTTAGAATTGAGTATATTAAATTATTTTAATGTGTTTTCCTTTATTATTTATCGTGTCGGAACGTGGCACTCGATCCAATATATATATATATATTTATATGTGTGTGTGTGTCAAAATGTGATACCCGATCCTATATATATATATATGTCGGAATGTGACACCCGATCCTATAATATATATGTGTCGGTATGTGACACCCGATCCTATAATGTGTATGTATCAGCACGTGACACCCAATCCTATAATATATGTGTCGGGACGTGACACCCGATCCTATAATATGTGTCTGAACGTGACACTCAATCCTATAATATATATGTATCAATATGTGACACCCAATTCTATAATATATATGTGTCGGTACGTGATACCCGATCTATTTATATAATTCATTATATATACACACATGTAAGTAGTAATAATTAAAAAAAAAAAGTGTTATGGGGGACTATACAATTGAGGAAGGAAAAATTGTGTGATTAACATTACACCTCCTTACCTGGAGAACGCTGACGCCACATCGCTCAGATATGGTCGTTGAACTCTTTCTTCTTCCTCTTATTTTAACCTAATTATTATATACTAACTTAATTCTATTAAATTAAGTTAAATAGATATAAGACGAGTAGTATAAAATTATTACTAAATTATCACTTTAACCCATTAACTAATTTAATTATCTAAAATTACCTCTAAACTAGACAACAAAAGTTATCAAATGGTCCAAAAGATTCATTAAAATTTACGAAATAAATCTTTTATAAAATAAAAAGATCTAGTACTCAAAACGACCTAATGGGTCGTTACATGTAGTCATATGGATTTCGACATTCTGGATCCAATAGTACAATCAGTATTTTCAATGGTGATCGTTACGATTAGATGTAGGACCCACCTTCTTATATGCAATTCTTAACGAAAAGTCCCCCAGGGGCTTAAATCACTTCTGGAAGTCCTCGATATTAAACAAAAGGTCGTTCTCAACCAAACTTCATGTTTTGGAGCTAACTGCGATATCAAAATTCTTATTTGGGACACGGTTCCCATGGGTGTTAACTCAGTCAACTATTAACTGGCTGCGGCAGCTAAATTTTTAAACCATGGTATAATTGCATTAGACATGTCCCTAGCCTAATTCGATTGTTCCAGTGCTAATAGAATCATCAAAATTTCACTCTGAGGTTGTTTACTAGGACATTACCTGAAAACTCATTTTGCAGGTATAACTTCCTAGTTAACTCAAAACTCACATAAATCTCAACTAACCTAACCAATAACCATCTCAGCAGTCCCAACAAATCACCAAAAAGCTTGAGGACACCATACACATGGTCAAATCAATAAAAACTGCAAAATCATAGAAACGACCCAAAGGATCATTACATTTTTTTTGTTCTTTCTATTCTTATATTGTTTTGTGTCGAGAGACCTGATCCATAATTGTAATGGATGCATACATTCTAACAAATACTCTATCATTTGTTGAGCTAACACATTATGTGATCTGCATGGATCCAAAAGGTCACCAAAATATCTTCACAAGTGTTTAGCTACATTACTTTCCATGAACATACAGTAAAAATTCTCGCAGTTAAAATTAATGATTTAACACCGTCAATAATATAATTAATGATGAAATTAAGTAAGACAGTAGTCTTATATATCCCTACATATTCTAACTGAGCGTCTGCATTAATTTTTTTAGCTTATCTATTTCAAAAAGTATCAGAATAATAAGTTGAATAATCATCATACGAAAAACAATTAACTTGTGAAATAAATTCCGATTTTAATTTAAATCTAGAAACAAGAATCTTTTATTTTGATTTTTAGTAGAATCATCAACCAAATGATTAAGAGTGTTGAGAGCTTTCCCTAATTGATGCTACTATTACTACTACAATTGAATTACCAGCTCACCTACTAATTAATAATGGAAAAAGTAATTCATATGTCACTATTAGATTACTTATTACAACTTACATAGATAGTTGTAAAGTATTACCAAAATAGCAAAATTATTACGAGTTATGACAAATTAGTATTAATTATCAAATATTTAATTAATTTTATTTTTAAATTTTTTAAAAAAAAATTGATTTGTTCAGCTTTTTTCAGAACAATTAACAATTAATTATTTAGTTTAATTCTTATTTCCAATTTTCCATGTGTACCTGTGTAATTGTCTTTTACCGTACATTCAAAAGTAATTAGTATTTCACTTTTATCAAAATAAACCACCATTAATGACAAAGCTTTTCCCCAGCCTTCTACACACTACCCAGCTTCTTTTTTCTTCTCTTTTCAAGTTTAGCATTTTTTTATGTTTTTGCTTAATTTCGTCGACTAATAGCAACGGAGAAAGAATTGTAGAGAAAAATTATTCCTAGGAAAAGTCTTATATTAAATATGAATCAAGGTTTGAACCAACATCCTTCGTTTAGTCTGTTCACACGAAATCCCTCCCCCCCTCTAAAGAACGAAAAGAACTCAAATGCATGCAAGGACTCTCCGATTGAAGTTAGTTCAACCAACCGAAAGGCGGTGAACACCTCACCATATGAAATAAAGTTTGTTGATAGTAGTATTAAGAATAAAAAATTAAAGCCCGTTGAATTATTATGTTTTGAAGATTCAGAAGAAGAAATGGCTGAAGAACAGTATAAAAAAAGGATTTTAAAAGGGAAAGTAAAGGTTGATATAACAACCCAACCTAGGGTCGTGACCAGTGCCCGTTAGGGGCACTTAGACACATACTAACCCGAATTTCTCAATTTATCCGACCTGGAATCTTGCCGAAATTTCGGCAGAGTTTTCTCTGTTTTATTGACTAACCTCACCTGCAAAAAGGATCCAGCGATATCCCAGGCAGCGATACAAATACATATCTCTTTATACATACACATAAAGGCGGGCCGACGAGGTCTCTGCCGCGGTCCTGCCGCCTAATAAACATATCATACATAGAGTAATACGGTCTTGCCGCCTGATCAAGTACCCAAAATCATACAACAAATCGTGTATCCAAATATCTCTCATATGCCCGCAACCCACTAGTATCCACAGACCTATAAACACAAATGCTGAACAGTACGCATATACTAACACATTTACAAAACGTGGGAACACAAGAAGCTACCAAAAGCTGGCT
>JAABOM020126762.1:0-21701 GCA_011800125.2 Solanum clarkiae | reverse complement strand
ATATATATATATATATATATATATATATATATATATATATATATTATCTCTATAATGTTGGAGATGACCAAGACTAGTTTAGGGGTTGTAGGCCCGAGTATCCTTGTTAAGGGGTTGGTACCTCAATTGCCTAGCTCGGGGAGTGGTAGGAATGGGTAACCTTGTTGGAGGTTGGTACCCATCAAACTATTTAGGGGTTTGTACCCATCAACCTTGTTGGGGGGTTTGTACTCCATCAATCTCGTTAGGGGGCTTATACTCCATCTACCTCATGAAGGGCTTTGTACCTCATGCACCTCTCCAAGGAGATGGTAGGCCTTGGATTGACCTAAGAATGGTCACTCCTTACACTTATTTTATGATCCATATAAGCATGATTTACTAGGAGCATCTTCCATGCATTCCATATTTCTATATGTACTCATTGCCTATATTTCCGCATTTCAATTATGGTGCCATCACTCGTTGCATTGCATCCTACATACTTAGTACATTCTAACATACTAACGTATACTCTATGCCTACATGATGTCACCATGTAGGAATTGATGCACCGCTTGATCGTCTTCCTCCTCCACGTGGCTAATACAATTGTCTCTCAAGCTTGTTGGTGAGTCCTCCATTCTTGGGACATTGCTTATGATAACTTGCTATGTACTAAGGCTATCTTACCTTTATTTATGTATTGACTATGAGGGTGAGCCCTGTTATTTGTCGTGGCCCCCACTCTTATCTATGTAGTAGAGGTGTTGTTGGACATGTTATGTATCCATGCTATAAGCCTTGGCTCTTTTGTTTATTAACGTTATGATATGGAAGTTTACTCATAGTCCTAATTTCCTTGTTTATGCTTATCTCTCCTTGTTATTTTAATTGCTTCCATCACCAAGAATGTGCAATGATATGTTATGAGGCTTGTTTAGGGTTCCTCCGGGTTCCCCATTCGTCGGTCACGTCTAGGCCCTAGGCTCGGGTCATGACAGAAAAGGAACTCTTCGTGTGGGAAAAGGCTTTTTGCATTTCCATACACCCATAGTGGTAGAACTCTATGAAAGTTTGGATAACCATACTATTGCTTCACCTATAAGAGATCATGGGAAGACATGGAGCTCAACGACATCTATGGATAAATTTTGATTTCCCATCATGCTCTTACAAAAAAAGACAACATTTTGTAGATGGTTATGTGGATCCTCTGTTGGTCAACTCGAAAACAACCTTCTATGCTGCAACATTTATACTAACCCACTCGAGATGGCAAACTTGGTATCTTCTGGGAGAGAAGGTAACACTGTTTCCCTTATAACATCCACTGCCATAGTGATATGCTACCAAAATAAAGCACTTTTGATGCTTAAAATATAGAATTTTATGTGTTCTCAATGCGATGTTAGTGGGTTTTACGTGTTTTTATGTTTATGTTTGTAGGATTATAGATTAGCCATGATTTTTGGAAAAGTCACAAAGTTGCTACAAATTTGCTATTATACGAGACCCTCTATGGGTCGTAGACCATTCTACAAGCCGTAAGGAGGTTACGTGAGGATTTCCAATGAGGGGCTGAATTATGATGTTCATTCTACGAATATGTAGACGAGCCATAGAAGATCTTACGAGTCATAGAAGATGATTCATGCCCTGAGGATCAGAAAACTGGACTTTCAAAAATGTCATCAGATAAAATCATCTTTATGAGTCGTAGAGGGGTGTCACAGAGATGAAGTCCAAAATTCCAGCTGTTGAGTATGAGACCCTGATTACGGGCCGTAAACTTCAATACGAGTCATAAAGAGCTTTCATATGGCGTGCTGACCAGTACTCTTATTTTGTTTAGGATTTGAATTTAATTATTATAAATAGGTCTTTTAGGTTATTTTTCATAAGTTTTCTCCTAGTACTCAGAGAACTCAAAATTTTGAGAGAGAAAATTGTAAGAGAGTCTTTGAGAACACCTATTATTGAATTTGATCTTAAAGCTTGTGATTCTTATTGACAATGGATTGCTTGTTCTTAAATCTATTATGTAAGTGTTCCTTTCTATCTTCTCAATTCATAATTTTTGCATCTACACATAGCATGAGTAGCTAAATCCACAACTAGGGTTGTGGAAACCATGAAAATCTAACAAAGTAAAATCGGATAATTCACAATTCTTTGAAGGTGTATATGCATGCATTAATTAACTCTCTTCATTTTGCATATTTTTTAATGGTGGCAAACATTAGAAGTTGCCTAGTGTTACTGGTTGGACCAAGGTAGTAATGAATAGGAAAAGATATTAATTAACAGGATTCGATTGATGCATTCTCATCTAATCAATTGAACTAGGCATAGGAGGTTGTACTGGGACTAATAGGTAATGGTTAGTAATACACACTATGGAGATAAACCAAGTCACATAGTGAAATTCACCTCTCACCTTTGACAAAAGGGCTTGGTAAACTTATATTACCGTCCAGCATGCTATACACTAGAAAAGAATTAGGTGATCTGGTGATACAGAGTTAGAGAATCATGGGGAACGCAAGACCCTAATTACTCTCTATTGTTGACTTCTCTCTTGCGATAGTTAGTTAGTTTACTTCATTGATTATTGTAAAACCCCCACCCTTTGGGGAAGTAAGTTAGTTAAGTACTTAGATTGCAAATTTGTGAATTTTCTTGAGTCTTTGTATTCCCTGTGGGATAGACCCTAACCTTGGTTTGGTTCTATATCTTAATAGCAACTGTTTTATCCTCTAAAAAGGAGGTGTAACTTGGGAAACATCATGATTTTGACACTATTGTTGGGGAATATGGCTAGACTTAGTGAATTCATTAGTAATTCGAGTGTTAATTCTTAGTTCCCTTATTTTACTTTTGTTTGTTGTTTTTCATTCTTTTTCAGGGTGTAGGTGTAGTGTATGCCCAACACTTGGAGTCAAGGAAATCCCTTAACTTCATTTGATCCAGAGATCCACAGAATGCTAAGAAGGATAGCCCAAGACAATGCCAAAAATGCAGCCAATGCAGCTCTGAATAAGAACCACAATGAGGATGCAGAGAATAACAACCCACCTCCTTTTGAGGACATTCCACAGCCTTAGGATTTCAATGCCAATTCTTACCAGTGGAATCAGTACAGGTTGAATCCTATGGCTATGGAGATGGCTGGAGCTATTGTATTGCCACCACTACTGGCAGACACAAAGTTCATAGTCTCAAGTGAGTTACTTCAGATATTGCAGAACCATAGGCTATTTGCGGGCTTACCGTCAGAAATTATCATATCCACCAACACAATGTGGTGTTTTTTTGTAAGAGTGTGATGGGAACACGGAATCTGTCAATGTATGTTGTGGGACTTCCTATCTTCCCATTGTCACTCATGGGCAATGTTGCATTATGGCTATATGAGCTCCTTGAGAGTTCAATCACCAGTTGGGTAGACTTGCAGAAGGTCTATTTTGGAGAGGTACTTCCCTAGATCGAAGAAGCTCAAGTTGAAGGACCAGATCAATAATTTCGAGCAACTTCCTAGTGATTCCATAAGCACTACTTAAGGGCAGTTCACAAAATGTCTAAGGAGCATCCCTGACCACAAGATAGCTGATGACGCCTTTGTGGAGATCTTCTACCATGCCCTTGATGAGAATAGTCAGTCCTGTGTTGACACTATCATGAGACGCACGTTTTTGGATCAACCATTCACAAGGATTGCAGAGCGAAATAAAAGAGTGGTCAAGACAAATCATGCATGGGGGAAATGGGATAGAGCTTCCACAAAGATTTCATGTGATGTCAGTATGGGTCCATAGTAAGCCAGAATTAATAAAGAAATCATGCAGCAGCTTGCTTAGATTTGCATAGGTATGGAGGTGATGATGTAGCAAAGATAAGAAAGAGTGAATGCAGCAGTTCATCAACCTCCACGTGCACTCATATACGAGGAACCATACTACGATGAGGATGCTTGTTTTGTTGTCGCTCAGAGGGGAGTTTCCAAACTAACGCCCGAGGGTCCAATCAGAACTATTGGTGCCAAGGTCAAGCAAACCAAGGTCGGAACTTTGGTAGAGATGGAGCTTACACAGACAATCGTTAAGGTTATTATGATAGGAACAGGGGTCTAGATATAGAATAGGGTCACAAAGAAGGCTTTAGAAATGGTCCTTACGTGCCACCACATAACCGCTATACAGGTGCAAGCAATTCCAGAATTGAGGAGATGTTTGATCGTCTGTTGAATAAGGCTGACACAGAGGATAAGACTCTAAGGGGCATGAAATCATATATTTCAAGTATTAATCAAAAAGTAGAGTCTCACTCTATGACTACAAACAGCTAGAACAACAGTTTGTTCAAGTATCAACTCAATTTTGAATCAGTGTCAGAGGGCTACACTGCCTAGAAATACAATGCAAAAACCTAAAAATGAAGGGAAGTGTATGGTGGTCAAGTTGATCCTCCCATGCTGATTGATGTAGAAGATGTTCGACAGGAGACGGTTGCTGCAAAGGATACGAATAAAAGAGATGATTGTGGCAAGGATGGGGTGAGTGAAGTTGCTGATGTGCCACAGAGGTTGAAGCCCATTCCTAGGCCTCCTTCTCCCTTCCCTCAGAAAATCAAAAAGAGGGAAGAGGAAGGCAAGTTCAAGCACTTTCTCTCCATGCTAAAGAAGTTATATATCAACATCCCTCTCATCGAGGCATTGGAGAAGATGCTAGGGTATGCGAAGTGCATGACGAAATTGGTCACCAAAAAGCACACTCTGAGTCAAGAGATTTCTCAATATCTTTAATATTGTAGTGTTATTTCTACGAGGTCCTTAGTTAGAAGCATGAAGGTCCAGGTGCTTTCACCATACCCTGCACCATTAGAGATGTGGAGTTCGCAAGGATACTACATGATCTATGTGCAAGCATAAATCTGATGCCTCTTAAGGTCTATAAGAAGCTTGGATTGGGAGCCCCTACTTCAACTAGCATGCGGTTATTGATAGTGGAACACACGGTGAAGAAGCCTGTGGGGATATTATATGATGTGTTGGTGAAAGTGGAGAAGTTCATATTCCCTGCAGACTTTGTGATCCTATATTACGAATTTGACTTCAATGTCCCAATCATCTTAGGAAGACCATTCCTAGACACTGGACGAGCCCTAGTAGATATGGAAGTTAGTCAACTCAAGTTTAGATTGAATGACAAAGAAGTCAACTTCAAAATCTGTATGTCCATGAAGCATCCAGATAAGTTGTAGAGTGAATCCTGGGCAATTGTGAAGAATAAGTAACCAATATGTCCAAATCGTGCTACGACAACAAATCAGGCACTACTTGGGAAGCAAGCCAAGAGTTTTTTATGTAATAGTATAGTCATAGGTTTATTTTTAGTTTTTGGATTCATAGGTAGTTTATTTTTCTTGTGTTTTGATTGTAATGTCAGATGTTGCGCTGGTTGCATATAAGGTAATAGTGTATTTTATGAAGAGTATGCAGGTACATGACTAACTCAGCTAGTTTGGCTGAGAAGAGCATCAAGTTGAGTCTCTACAACTGGGTTTATGAGTCATAAAAATACTTTACGACCCATACTCCACCTCAGAGAATTCCAGTAAGTAGGAAATTATGCACTCTAGTCCAGGAGCCAACTTTATAATTCGTACATCAAACTATGAGTCGTGCATAGGGACTCGTGGACCCTAAATAAGTTTTTTGGAAATTTTGCTAAGTGTTGAGGGTTCTGCAACCAACTCTATAGGGAATAAAACACTTTACAACTTGTAGATTGGTCTGTGAAACCTAGTCCTGAAAACTAGGGTTTGGAGGTTCTACGGAAACCATGATTTACGAGCCGTAAAATACTCTTCGGCCCATAATTGGGATTTTGTAGTGTCCAGGCCCATTATTTTGTTGACAAGGTCAATATATAAATAGAGGGGTCAAATTATTTGTACCCCACTATGACCTAAAACTACTAAATTCAACTGAACCCCACCCCTCGATTTTCCGATCACCACCGGCCACCGTGCACTCCTTGTCCGACGAGAATTTCGATAGTCTAGGGTTTTGTGAATAGTCACCTCCTTCGTCTTCTTTGAGTTAATCTCAATCCTTGATATGTTTCTGGTTTAATCAAAACTCTTAATTTGCCTCGTTTGAATGATTGATTTGAAAAATTATATGGGATATGGTGTTTAGACACTAAATTCATGTTTGAATTTGAATTATGTTAGCTGAAAATTAGGTTGCCCATATTCAAATTGTTGATTAAGTCCGGAATTGGACACTTTGGCCTTGTATGAAATGTTTTGGTTTGCCATTTTTGCCTATTGAACCCCTCACCATGTGTGTGCTTAAATGAATGTATTTGTGAATTAGTGGATGGGGATATAGGTGCATGATTTTGTTGAAATCAGTTGTAGCTGGTCGGAACTATATGATAAACCATGCTTAATCACTTTCGATGGGTTGTATATATGTAGCACATGTTGGGGGTAAGGGTTGTAGTATTGAAATCATGTGGGTGCATGTATTTTGCTTCGATGATGATAATTTCTTCATTGAAAAAGTCATTTGGGGTCTGTATGATGGACTTAGAAACTCAAGTGACTGAGTTTTCTGGTTTACAAGTGGCTTTTATGGCCCGTGGATCATTCCATGAGCTATAATTGCCCCTCGTGCATAATTCCAAAAACATGATCTCTCTAAATTTCCATTGAATGAGACCATCTACAAACGAGACCTTCTACGAGTTGTAGATCACTGTAACCTCGAGACATGTCTCTTAGATCCTTTCCTAGAATTGTGTTACTCACTGGAAATGTCTATGATCCAGTCGACGACACGTAAACCATTTTATGAGTCGTACCTGGTCTGGTAGACTTTTATAGTAATAAATATTACTTGAACCAATAGTTTAGAAGGCTCTTTATGGCTTGTAGTACGTATAATGGCCCGTAAAGGTGCTTTCATAAAGCCCTTCTGCAACTCAACTCAAATAATTTTTTGCATTCCAATTTTGATTTATTGGGGCTAACCTGGGTGTGTATATGTTTATGTTTCAGGTACCATGGCCCCAAAAGCTAAATTCGATGAGATCCGAGCTATAAAGAGGAGGCTCAAGAATGAACCTTTAGATGATGAGTAGACAAGTCAGCTAAGTAGCTAACTCGAGGTGTTGGCTGTCAGCCTGGATCTAGAGGCTGCTAGACCACAGACCAGAGCCACTGCCAAAGCTGGGTAAACTTAGGCTCTTATTGCTCACACTTCCCTGTCTGAGGAGGGAGGCAGCGACAAGAGCGGTTTACAACAGACGACTCCATCCATAGAGGAGTCCAGCTTTGAGGGAGGTTCTAAGGATAGATCAGACATAGAGTCCTCCACCGCACCCTGATCATTATCATCTACACCAGATGCTCTCACTAGCCTGTGGTGCATCGAGGGCATGCAGGAGATCTATATAGAGGGCACATAGCAGAGAGAGCGGGGTAATCCATCCTGCTCCATTTATGAGGAGCCCAGAGTCATCGCCGACAGATTCAACTGTGTCCACGGCCTCTAGGACACGATGATCAGATACGGGATCAAGTGGCTGATGAAATCTCTTGAACGATACTCCCCGACCATGGTGAGGGATTTTTATGCCTCCTATGCAACCACTATCCTGCTTACTATTCCTAAAGGGAAGAAGCCCCTCACAAGGCCCAGACTGACCGAGACAAAAGTGAGGGGCAGGCGGGTGGATATATCTAAGGCCACTATCCATCGTATGTTATTTGGTCCTAATTTTCCTACCACCAAATCCATCGCAGAGTTCGACTACAAGGTGAGGCAGATGAGGGACCCACTTATGATGAAAGATCCAGAGTGGTGAGCCACTTTAATGAGATGGGTGACTTGGTACATTGCTGAGCAAGGTCCAGAACCTGCTTAGGTAATTACTTGATTGAAGCCTATCGTCAGGCTTCGCTCAATTTTCTCGCCAAGTTTGGTGGGTGGTTGTTCGTTCACACATCCGGCCAAAACTTGTTGATAATACTCTGACGCTGAAGCATGCGGATTTAGTTGCCAGCATCTTAGCTAGATATGAGATTGACTAGGCCTGCCTCATTGCTGAGTAGATCTATGAGGCCGCACTGAAGAGGTCCACCTCTATCCCATTCCCGCACTTGATTTATAGGCTCTATCAAGAGTCAAGGGTGGAGATACTACATTAGCTAGACTAGATGATTAAGGCCCAGTGCATGTTGGATCCCATCTCGTTTAAGGCTAAAGAGAACCTGGTGGCACTACTGCAAGCACAGCCTCAACCTATGCTTGAGATGTTCGCCCTAGTGCCACCACCTGAGGGTTCTGAGACTGCCATAACTATTGTTGTTGCTGCTACTACTACTGAGGAGAGTGTCCCGCGGCAGTTGATAAGAGGGGGCCTACTATTGTTGTTCCTGCACCATAGGCCACTAATTCAAATCATACTACCGCGAGCATGATTTACGTGTCTGTCGCATCTATACACGCCTTGATGTAGAGGTTATCACATGCTGAGTCACAGTTGACTCAGCTTGTTTTTCAGATCAGGACATGGGTCCACCAGGCAATAGCAGATTTAGAGGGGCAGAGTCAGGGATTCATGGTTGCTGCTATCCAGGATTGTATTTCTATCGTGGATGCCCGCATCGATGCCTTCGAGGATAGGGTACAATAGAGATTGGGCGAGGCTTGGCCTATAGACTTTTTAGCTATGCAGAAGGAGATCCAGCGGCTCCGAGCTGAATTGACAGTAGCACTAGTGGCACCGGTTGCACCACCATCGACTATACCCTTGGTACTGGTAGTTAATTTATTTGATCTTAAGGATCCTACCTAGTCTTTCCTTGGGAAGAGATCCTACACGAATGATGAGCTAGATCAGAGATATGTATGTGCGAGGATGACAGAGGAGGAGGGGCTCAAGCTTGCCTTGAATAGATCGAGACATGATGAGGAGATGAGATAAGCTCGAGAGGCGGAGTAGGTGAAGGGGTGATGGCCCCTCCAGACGGAGTGCCACTATTGAGCAGATCATCCCACAGGAGGAGGGTGTCCACACTCAGCCATACACTGGCACTTAGGCTCCCAGGTATATTTATGACCCCTTATGTCCTATGTTGTTTTGATTTTGTAAATTGGGGACAATGCATATCTTTTCCGATGAGGTGTGGGTAGTTATGGGTCTCAGTGAAGTCTGAGGAGCTTGGGTCCTTAACTATCCTATTTTTAATCCCGAGATTTTCTTGCCAGTGTTTTCTTTCCCTGTGGATGTTTAATTTCTGCTGAACCAGCATGTTTAGGAGTTTAGATAATATAGCATATACTACTAATACTTGTAGAACATAGCATGTTTGTATGTGTTATTTGAAAAAATACACCCACCAAAAATTTTGATTAAGTAGTTAGATAGCAACCATGCATGCATAGGTATGTGACAATGTCTAAGTGAAAGTATATTGAGATAAAAAGCATGATTTGTGTGTATTTTGTTGATAATGTATGCAGTACCATGTGAGTGTGAGCCAAAGTTACTAAATTCAAGTGTTTTGTGCTAATTCAAAATTTTCCCTGTTACTCCAAGTTAGATTGTAGATTAATTGGAGTAGGAAAGGATTTTAGGTCATTGTTCTTAAATAGTCCACTTTAGCCTAAAATTGACCAACCAAATGATGATATATCCCGTGTTACTAATGTTTGAGCCTAACATGAACCTATTATTTGTAAACAGCTAATTACCCTAGACTTGTTAGTTATAAAATCATGAAATTGGCCCTGGTTTTTCCTTGAACATTGTTGAAACGCCCCAAAAAGTGCCCGAAAAAGTGCCTCGAAAATGCCCACAATCGTAATTTCCATATATCTCAAAATCCGTGTGTGATATCAAAAATTCAACTTCATATTCTTGATAAGGGGAGAAAATTAAGTGGAAATAGGTATAACCCCAACATTAGAGCAACCATAGCAAAATATTATTTTTCCAAGTTTGTGGAAAACAGTAGGGGTGCACCTTAGCTCCGCGATGCGGAGACTGTATTTTGCTGCTAGTTTTTCTTACTTTGGCCTAAGTCTTTGGGGTCTTGGACCTAAGCCTTTTTATGCATAAAAATACCTTTACTTAGTCATTTTTTAACCCCATAGCACTCAATACATTCCCCAAAACCCTCTCTAACACTTAGCCAAATATTTCATCCAAAATCAAGTGTCCCAAACTCATTCCGAATCTCAAGAATTTCATTCAAGCTTCAAGTTCTCATTCAAATCTTCATCAAGTAAATTTCCATAGTTGAGGTACGTGGGTTTCAATCATTGGGTCATTTTACCCATGGTGCCCAACCTTTCTTTTTATGTAAATTGAATGTTTTCAAGTTGATTTATCTATGGGTACTCCTTATTATGAATTTTAATATAAACTATATTGGGATTTGATGAAATGTAGACTGTTTAAGCATATTTTGAGCTATGAATCTATGTTCTATGATGAGATATGATGAGGGATTTCAATGTATCTTCCATAAGGGTGTTACTAAGTGTTGGTGGGTTGATTTATATTAAGTTTTCTCAGATGATTTCACTCTTGAATTACATGATTTTTAACTAGCATTACACACCCAACAAGTGTTTGATAAAATGTCTGGCTATGGATTCTTGAGTTATTGATGACCTATTGCATGGCCTATGAGTCAAGTGACTTTATGATAATGAAAGGAATGTATGTACATGTTGAATTCATGAAAAGTGACTATAATGTTGCGAGTTGACCACACCTCGTTGAGGGGGTGCTCTGCCTCAACCACTATGATGGAGAGTGTTATGTCCATCTACCAGTTATGGGGTATAAACCTTAACCACTATGATAGAGGGTGCTATGTCCATCTACTATGTTGAGGGGTATATACCTTGGCCACTTTGATCGGGGGTGACATGCCCATCTACCATGTTGAGGGGTATATACCTTAACCACTATGATGGGAGGTGACATGCCCATCTACCAATTGAGGGGTATATACCTCAATCACCTTTCAAGGGGGTGACATGCCTTGGATTCCAAGTACTAGTTTGTTTGGTCTATGATGATGGTCTCTTCCTGTACATGTATTATGTTCCATATAAGCATATTTTACTTCAAGAAATGATCATGCATGTCATGGTGCTAATATACTATTCCTTGCCTATATTTATGCATTTTAATTATGTTGCCTATCTCTTGTTGTATTGCATCCTATATACTTAATACATTCAAACTTACTAATGCATACTCTATGCCTACATGATGTTACCATAAGGAACTGGAGCCC
This sequence comes from Solanum clarkiae, assembly GCA_011800125.2. Classification (NCBI taxonomy): domain Eukaryota; kingdom Viridiplantae; phylum Streptophyta; class Magnoliopsida; order Solanales; family Solanaceae; genus Solanum; species Solanum clarkiae. Next base: position 10,394 of record JAABOM020126762.1, on the reverse strand, counting down.
CTCATGATCATCCTCCCGTGGCTAGTTACTCATCTTGAAGATAGGCTATTGATGAGTCCTCAAAGTTCGGGTACATTAGCTATGCTACTCTTTCCTTTTTGATTTCTTAATGTTAAACTTCTTATACTATGAGGGTGAGCCGAAAAAGTGTCTTGGCCCTCCCTCAAGTCTATGTTTAGAGGTGTTGTTGGAACTAATGATGTAATGGTGCTTGCGTTTTGACTCTTTTATGATTTATGCTATTAAAGACTTCCCTTAGTCCCTTTATCCTTGTTTATACTTTCTTGATGTTATTTACTTTGCTTATGCGACTAAGGATGTGTGATTGACATGCTAAGAGGCTTGTTTGGGTCCCTCGATTTTCCATTCACCGTGTCACGTCTAGTCCCTAGGCTTGGGTCATGGCAATTATGTGCTTTGAGTGAGGCCAAAAGCCTAAGTTGATGACATAATCTTTCATCACGCTTAAGTTACACCTCTCTTTTGGAGGATAAAGCAATCGTTATAAAATATAAAGGCTAACCAAGGTTAGGGTCGAATCCCACAGAGAATACAGAAACTTCCCAAATCGATCCACTAATAAACAATTCAAGTATTAAATAACTCAATTCCCTAAAAGGGGGGTTTGCAATGATTGATAAGAAATTAAATTAAACTAGCTAAAACAAAAGACAATCAATAAAGGAGAGCAAATTGGGAATTCTGTTCCCCATGATTCACCAACTCAACATCATCAGATAACCCAATTCTCGACTAGATTATAGCATGTATAACGGTAATTTAAGTTCACCAAGACCTTTGGTCAAAGGTGAGAGGCGAATTCTACTATGTGACATCGTACATCTCCATAGTGTGCAATACTAACCATTACCTATAGTCCCAGTCAACCTCCTCTTGGTCTAGTTTGGTTGATTAGACAAGAACACATCATCGAATTTTGTTAACCAATCTCTTTTCCTATTCATTACCACCTGGACCGGGAAGGTAACAGTAGGCAAGTTCTAATGTTGGCCACCACTAGAAAACATGCAATACGAAGAGCGCTGATTAATACTTGTAAATACCCATTCCAAGAATTGCAAATTATCTGAGTTTATTTGGTTAGATGTTCATGGTTCCCACAACCCCAAGTTGTGGGTTTAGCTACTCATGCTATGGGTAAATAAAGAAACTATGAATTGAGAAAACGTAATTAATCTCTTATCCAAAAATATTGAAGTACAAGCAAGCCTAATTTGTATTGAGAATCACAAATTGAAAGATACAATGAATCCACAAGTGTATTTTCCTCTCCAATATTTTGTCTCCAAGTATAAAACCTTAAAAAGTGCTCTAGTGACATTCTCTACTCTATTTTGTCGTACTTCTTACTAAAAATAACCCAATGATACTTTGGTCGGCACCCTATAACACACAGTTATGACTCGTAACTAGGTTTACGAGTCGTAATCGGGGTCTCGTGTTCAGCTTCTTGAATCTTGGACTTCACTGCTACGGATCCAACTTATGAGTCATAGTCTAATCTATGAATCATATCGCCTTCTCGTAGACTTCATCGTCATCATCTGGTCCTTCTTTGAAAATCTTCACGAAACCCCTCTATACTCGTAGAGCGATCTGTGACTCATATTGGAGTCTCTTATAGCTGAACTTCAGACTTTTATTCTTCACTGGAAATCCCCATTCAACCCGCTCTATGACTTATAGATTTCTTAGGACTCGTAAACGGTCTCATAAGCCTTCAAAAACCAAAAAAGTTTGGAATTTTCTCCAAAAGTCATGTCAACCTACTTTCCTAAAACACAAACACAAAAACATATAAAAACCACAAATGTCACATTGAGAACACATAAAATCTTATGTTTTAGGTGTCAAATGTTTTATATTTTGACAGCACATCAACACCCTCAACTTTAAATTGTTGCTTGTACTCAAGCGACGGCTCAATCTATATATATAATAAAGCAACACATAGACTTCAACCCAATTACATACATCATACTCACTTCAAACTCAAGTACCCACACCACCTTTTCAAAATAAAATCAAGTAGTTATTTAGCAAACCAAAGCACATTGATGCATTTGACAAAACAACCATGACAATTAAAGGAATATTAAAAGTCCACACTCTCTAAACAAGTCAAATGCTAACAATGCAATGCAAGTGTCCTCACAGAAAGAAGTCCATTTTAACACTCAATGATGATTTCAATTTCAGTCGTGGGACTAACAAGAACACTCACTCTCAAAAAAGATATTCATGCATGATGATTAATGCCATAAGCTTGCTCATATACTCATGACTCAGATTTTCAACCAACTGGACTAGGATCATTTAGGACTTTTTAGGCTTGTAATGTAGGCTCAGGGGGCTTTGGTATGGCATTTTGGAAAAATAATGACTAAAAGTCATCCTTGAACTACGTATTTCAATACTTTGGCCTTACGAACTCCAACATTTTCACCTTTTTCTTCGTTTTTTTCACATTCAAGCTTTTCTGGGTACTTTCTTCTCATTTTTTATCTTTTGCCTCATTTTTACACTTCATCTTTAAATATAATCTCAATCCAAGGCATTTTTTTCATGCACCAGATACATGGTTTTCTTCTTTTTCTCCTCATTCCTAACTCAACACCTTATTTTTGTGATTTTATCTCTACACCATTCACCCTCAACTTAGGCTTTTAGCCTATATTAAAGTACACAATATCTATTCGTTAAACCAGGGCCACTTTTGATAGACACCCTCAACTTAAGTTTTTTGCCTTAATCAAGGTTCACAATGCTTAAGGATAGACCAGGGCCAATTTCAAGATTTTTCACTAGACAAGGTTAGGCTAATTAGGTGTTTTTAAAAAGAATTGGTTCATGTAAGGCTCAAATATTTGGAACAAGAGATAAAACATCATTTGGCTAGTTATTTTAGGCAAAAGTGGACTAATTAAAGAAAAAAGGCCTAAGATCCCTTCCTAATCCATTTAATTTACAATTTAACTTAGAGTAACAAGGCAAGTTCTGAATTAGCATAAAAATGCACGAATTTGGCAAAATAAGCTCACATTCACATGGAGTTGCAATACAGTATCAACAATCAACTCATATATCATGCTTCATATCTCAATTACCCTCACCTATCAGAACAACTACTGCCAAACACCCAAACATGCATGGTTGTTATTTAACTGCTAATCAAAAAGAAATTGATGGGTATCAATTTTCAAAACAATACATAGAAAACATGTTATATGTTATAAGTATTAGTACTATATGCTATAAATATTATCTAAACATCATAAATGTGATGGTTTAACAGAAAGTAAATATCCACGAGGGAAAAGAACACAGGCCATAAAACCTCAGGATCAAAATTTGGGGTAGTTATGAACCATAAGCTACTCAGACTTCACCAAGGCGCAAAACTACCCACACCCCACCGAAAAAGTTGTGCATTGTACTTAATGCACCGAGTCAAGCAAAAATATAATAGTAGGGGTCAAAAATATACCTTGGCGCCTAAGTGCCAGTCTGTGGCTGAGTATGGCCATCCCTATCTTACGGGGTAGTCTCGTCAGCTGCTCCACTATGTTCAGATGGGCCAATACCCATCGCCCTATCATGCTCCTGGGCTAGCTCATATTCTCCTTTATCTTTGATGTCCTCAAGGCTAGCCTGAGCTCGTCCTCTGCATCCTCATCACCCTCATCATCCACGGGGCACTTTGCACGTATGTTTCGCTCAATAAGGTCCTCATCTGTGCAAGGGCGCTTCACCAGGGACATCTGTGGAGGCTCTGTAGAGGCGAATAGATCAAATGGCGGTTTCGTAGGTGTAGACTCCAGTAATTTCATAGGCGCCGCAAGTGAAGCTGCCATGTCAGCCCTAAACTTTGTAATCTCCTTATGTACAGTTGACAAATCTTAAGGCCAGGCCTCTACTAACCTCTTCTACACCCGGTCCTCAAAGGCATCGATACGGGAATCCACTGTAGAAACACACTCCTGAACAGTAGATATGATGAATGTCTGGCATCACTCCTCTGAGTCTATAACGATCTGCCGGACCCAAGGCCTGAGCTGCTGAATAAGCAAAGATAACTGGGCCTCAGCCCGTGATAATCATTGTGCCATAACCTGAATCAAAACAAGATCATGTAAACCATGCTCTATGTAGAAATCTATGAAGTGATGGCCTCTGGTGCAGGAGCAGCTATAGTAGGACCCCTCTCTACATCAATTGCCTCGGGCTGCTGGGGTCTGTCCTTAGTAATAGCAGTTAGAGTAGTAGTAGTGGCAGTCGTTGAACCCTCAAGTGGTGGCTCGGGGGAACATAAGTGGTGGTGGTGGTGCTCACCGGGTTGCCACCGAGTTCTCATCGGCCTTTATTAGGCCAACCTATAAGGTATGTTGAGCATTAACTAACTGATCCAGCTTATGAAGTATCTCTACCCGTGAATGTAAAAAACTTTTGTAGACCAAAATTGAAAATGGGATAGAGGTGTCCCTCTTGAGTGCTAACTCATGAATTCGCTCCACTGTGAGTCGGGCCCAATCAATGTCCTAGCCAGCCCAGATGATGGAAACCAATACTTCTTACTCCGATGTCAAAGTATTTTCCACCAAAGTAGGCCAGACGCGGAATCTTACAACTACCTACCAAAATTTCGTGGGGAAATAAAGTGAAGCCTTCACAATAGGCTACGTATGTGTGGTGACCCAAGCGGGCTTTGGCCCCTGCTCTGCAATATGACTGGCCACCCATCTCAACAACTCGGTCCACCGTACTAGATCCTTTGAAATCAATGCGGTTCTAGCCTACCCCAATCTATAGTCAAACTTAGTTATCAATTTCAGGGCTCGGGGCTTGCAACCAAAAAGTACATGACGGATCGTCTCCTTTGAAATATCGACCCACCGCCCTCTCACTTAAACCTCTGTCAATCTGGGTTGTGTAAGAGGTCTCTTCCCCTTGGGAAGATTCTGAAGAATCATGGCTGTGTATTCCATATAAAAATCCCATACCAGAATTGGAGCATATCGTCCAAGCCTCTCTGTCAACCACGTGAGCCCATATCATGTCATCGTGTCCTTCAGACCTAGGACACGGCTTAATCCATCATCAATATTTCGGGGCTCTTCATATCACAAACAGGTGGGTTTGCCCCGCTCTTTGGGTTGCATGCCCCCCAAAGAGACATCCTCCATACTCTTGACACACCACCGATGAGTACGAGCATCTGGTGCTAAAGAAGAAGATGGTGTGATGGAGGAATCGGCATCTCCTCTATCATCGAATGCCTCGACTGAACTCTACTTCACCCAAGAAGGGGTCATCTGGGGCATGCTACTCCTCATCCTCTTACTACCTTTCTCATCAGACTGGATAGGACAGCGGACTGAGCCTAAGTCTAGACAACTCTAATAGTTGCTACTCCAGTTTATGGTACCCCAGCCTCAGAATCTGGACGAGCATCAATGATCTCCAATGACCCACTCAGTTGGGTCTGCTGATCACTCGCATGTTCATCATCTGTAGGCTCATCAATGAGTTACCTTCAAAAAGCCTCAATCTCTGCATGTTTGCCTTTCGAGGCCATAGTATCTGAAAATTTAAGCACAAAAAACCCATAATTAGCCCCAACAATTAAAATATAGAAAACAAAATTTAATTGGATCATTTGCAGAAGGGAATTACGAAAGCCAGTTAGAAGTCATAGTTAGAACTACGAGTCATAAAATGGTCTCGTAAAACAGAGTGGAAAATAATATTGAACACTGGAAAACTGTACGAGACCCAGGTATGACTCACAACTTGGTTTACGAGTCATAAACTAGTTTCCTATAAAGTTCCAGAGAGTAATTTTCAAAACAGGCAAGGATCTACGAGACCTATCTATGACTCGTAGAGGGATATACGACTTGTAGAAGGTCCCATCTGATGAATATTTAAGAAATCTAGTCACTGCAACTTCCCACTAGGGGCAATTATGACTCGTAGACATCTACTAGTCGTAAAAGACTCTCATGAACAAGAATTTCCAGGTACCAGACCTATCCAAATTCATCACACGGACCCCAAAAACATTTTCATCCTAAATCTACCAGCATCAAAGCAAGCATAAATGTACGCACACATTAACACATAATAGCCCATACCCTAATCATCAAGGTTAATACACATTCACCCTATCAAAAAATGAACAAGCATGGGAGAACATCAGTTTCCAACAGCTCCCTTCATGATTAACACAAAGACATGCTCCAATGATATCAAATACCATTTCACAATCATAAACTATGCAATCTCACTCATTCAAACAATGATAGATGATTCCATGGGCACACAATCAACAATTATAAGGCTATCACACCTAATTTTGAGCATAAGCAATCAATTTAATCAAAAGCACCCCTGATTTCACATTCTCGATTCACATTCATCAAGAAATTCATGCTTAAATCTCAAACTCATCACCATCATCATATCACACAATGAAGATCAATGGAAATTTCAAGATTAAAACTTCACCAAGAAACTTATCAAACATGGTGATGAACTTGGAGAAGAAAGAGAAAGTGAATGATTAAACCCTATGAATAGCCAGAATTTCTTGTCAGAAATTAGTCACAGTAGCCGGAAAGGTGATCAAGAATAATAGAAGGGAAAGTTTTGAGGAAATTTATGATCAATTAGGGTAAAAGTGGGGTCAAAATATTTTGACTCCCCTTTTATACCTTATTGGATCAATGTTTAAAATTACCGAATCAGGGTTTATGAAACCCCAGTTATGAGTCGTAGACAATTACGAGTCATCGCTTGGTCTACGACTCGTAAATCCTGGTCTTTTAAACCTCCCAACACTTAAAAAAATTCAGAAATATACCAGAATTCCATGAATCCCATTCACGACTCGTAGTTTGATCTACAAATCATAAAGTTAGCTCATGGAGAGAGTGCACACCTATCCTGCTCATGTAATTTTCTACGAGATGGGATTATGAGTCGTAAAGTGCAATACGACTCGAAAGCCTAATCATAGAGATTGCACCAGATGCAACTCTCAGCAAAATCTACTGGCTTAGTCTTGAACCTCTACACTCTTCATAAAATTCACTTGCACCCTATATGCAACAAAACCCATGTCAAAATAGCAAGTAAAACACAATCAAAAGCTACCTAAGAATCCAAAAGTTGAAAATAAACTCAAAATCAAGATAAAACATAAAAAATCCTTAGGTTGCCTTCCAAGTAGAGCATGATTTATTGTCGCGGCATGGCTTAGACAACTTGGCTACTAGACTTCACCAATTGCCAAAACCTCACATTTCAATTCATTCGGGTGTGTCATAGAATGGCTGATATCAAACACAAATTCTTCATCATTCATTCTAAATTTGAGTTAACCAGAGTCCATATCCACTAGAGCCCACCACTTGGCCAGAAAAGGTCTTCCCAAGATAATAAGGACTTGAAAATTAACTTCACAATCAAGAATTACAAAATCTGTAGGGAATATGAACTCGTCCACTTTTACCAACACATATAAAGTATTCCTTTCGATTTCTTGACTGTTCTATCAGCCATTAACAATCGCATCTTAGTTGGAGTAGGGGCACCCAAGCTTCTTGAAAATCGTAAGAGGCATCAAATTGATACTAGCACCCAAATCACAATGTGCTCTTGCAAACTCGACATCTCCTATAGTGCAAGGTATAGTAAAAGCACTTGAGTCTTCATACTCTTGAGCCAATAACTTATTAATTATAGCACTACAATGTTGAAGTTCCTTAGAAAGCTCTTGACTCACAATCCGCTTCTTAGTGACCAAGTCTTTCATATATTTTGCATAACCTATCATTTTCTCCAAAGCTTCAATTAAAGGGATATTGATAGATAGTTGCTTAAGCATAGAAAGAAGGTGTTTGAACTTCCTTCCTCCTCCCTCTTCTTGGATCTTTGAGGGAAAGGAGGAGGAGGCTTTAGGATGGTCTTATATTTGTAAGGCTCTTCAACCACTATATCTACCCCATCCTTGACATAATCTTCTCCTTCAACCACATCCTTGTCTACAACTATCTTTTCACGAACATATCCTGCCTCAACCGGCATAGGAGGATCAATGGTACTTTTGCCACCTCTAATTGTAACTGCCATACCTTGCCCTTCATTTTTTAAATTTTAAATTATGTTACTAGATAATGTACCTTTCTGACGCTGATTCAATTGAGTAGAAAATTGACCAAATTGTTACTCAAGCTATTTAATGGCCACAGAATGAGACTCTATATTTTGATTAATGGTTGAAATATCGGACTTCATGCCCCTTACAATTTCATCTTATGTCTCGGCTTTCTTCAGCAAACGGTCAAACATCTCTTCAATTCTAGAATTTCTTGTACTGGTGTCCCGGTTATGTGGTGGAACATATGGACCATTCCTAAAACTATCTCTTTTGCCCCAAGCAGCTTCAAGACCCATATTCCTCTCATAACAGCTACATTTGTTATCTCTATAAGCTTCATCTCTATTGTAGTTCCTACCTTGGTTTCTTGATGTTAGCGCCAATAGTCCGGACTGGACCCTTGAGCATTGGTCCACAAATCCACCGCTTGATCATTCACAAAATAAGCATCCTCTTCAAAATACGGCTCATCGTACATGGGTGCACATGGAGGTTGGTGGACCACCGTGTTCACTCTTTCCTGATTTTGCTTGATCGCCACATCCATACTTGTGCGAAGTTGAGCAAGTTGTTGCATAATCTCCTCATTAATCTTAGCTTGCTCTGAACCAACATTAATAGCACATGAACTCCTCATAGAAGCTCTTTCCCACTGTCCCCATACATGATTAGTCTTAACCATTTGTTCCATTTGTTTGGCAATCCTTGCGAAAGGTTGATCTAAAAACATGCCCCCCATTATAGTATCAGCACAAGCTTGGCTATTCTTATCAAGGACATGATAAAAGATCTCTACCAAAGCATCATCTATGATCTTGTGGTCAGGGATGCTTCTCAAACACTTAGTAAATCCTGCTCGCGTAGTATGAATTAAATCACCTAAAAGTTGCTCAAAATTATTGATTTGATCTTTTAGCTTGAGCTTCTTCGATCTTGAGAAGTACCTTTCCAAAAAGGATTTCTACAAATCTGCCCAACTAGTGATCAAACTTTGTGGAAGCTTAGATAGCTACAATGTAGCATTGCCTGTATGAGACAATAGGAAGACACGAAGACCCATAACATCCATAGATAGATTTTGTGTCCCCATTACACTCCTGCACAAAAATGCGACATTATGCAAATAGCTATGTGGATCTTATGATGGTAGACCAGCAAATAACCCATAGTTTTAGCGCATTTGGAGTAACACACTAGAAATAGTGAACTTTGTGTCGGTCGGTAGTAGTAGCAACATAATAGGCCCAGTAACATTCATTACCATCGGGTTCAATCTATATTGACTCCACTGATAAGCATTGTCATTGAAATCCCTAGGCTGTATAACATTCTCCAAAGGAGGTGGCTTTACATCTCTATCGTCAATATCAATATTCCGATTCAAAGCTTCATTAACCGCGATATTTGCATTTCCTTGAGCCATTCTTCTCAAGGTGTGTTGGATCTCTAAATGAAATGGAGCTAAAAGATTTCCTTGACTCCTTGTGTTGCGCATACGCTACCTAGTATACCCTGCAAAGAAATAAAACAAAAACAAAGACAAAAGTAAAATACAAGAGAACTAAGAGACTAACACTTGAATTATACTAATAGTGAATTCAATCAAAGTCTAGACGTATTCCCCGGCAACGGCGCCATAATCTTTGATCATGCCCAAGTTACACCTCTCCTTTGGAGGACAAAACGGTCGTTGTCAAATATAAAACCTAACCAATGTTAGAATCCCACTGAGAATATGGAGACTTTCCAAATTATTTAACTAATAAACAATTCAAGTATTAACTAGTTCAATTCCCTAAAAAAGGGGGGTTTGCGATGATTGATAAGAAACTAAACTAAAATAGCTAAAACAAGAGACAATTAATGACGGAGAGCAACTTGCGAATTGTGTTCCCCATGATTCACCAACTCAACATCCCCAGATAACCTAATTCTCGACTAGAGTATAGTATGTGGGACGATAATTTAAGTTCACCAGGCCCTTTGGTCAAAAGGTGAGAGGCGAATTTCACTATGTGACTTGGCTCATCTTCGTAGTGTGCAATACTGGCCATTACCTATAGTCCAAGTTGTAGACACATAATTTTTGACCAAACCTAAGATTTTAACACCCTTTTATCAGCATTATGTGTATGTGTGTGTGTGTGTGTGTGTGTGTGTGTGTATATATATATATATATATATATATATATATATATATATATATATATAT
>JAABOM020126751.1:0-21703 GCA_011800125.2 Solanum clarkiae | reverse complement strand
ATATATACATGCTTTCAAAGAGTAGAGTCATTTCAAATCACTTCAATGCAATATTGAACTTAAAATCCAAACATCTTTCATAAATTTTATACTTAGGCTCAAATGTCAAATCATATCTCATAGTCATAATACTCATGCGTAGCAATAGCTTATCCATACATACAAAATGGTGCAAGCACCCATAATTCTCAAAGAGTCATAATCATAGACATATATGTGATCACATTCTTGTTATAGCCATAATCTTATCAAATAATATACACAATCACAACTGGCTTAACCCACTTCATAATATCCATAAAAATCCAATATTCATGAATGTGTATGTTATGAGTGATGTAAGAATAACATGGGTAATTGCAATTTAATTTAAAATCAATAATATAATATGAATTTCAAGTGAAAATATAATTAAATCCACATTTAAAATCATAATATAAATCGCTCATGCACAAACAAGCTTTAAAGGGGATATGCATTTTCATAACTTCACAACTTTGATGAACTTCATCATGTAAGGGCTTAAAGTAATTTAAAATCATCAAACAAATACAGCACATACCTTAATAGAATTTAATAAATCAAAATAATGGAAACTCACATTTAATGTAAACTTAATTTCACGGAAAATTGCTTGAAAAGATTTGGGTTAGCAAATGAAGGAATTCCAAGAAGAAATTTGAAGAAGGATGAGTTCTCCCTTGATTTCCAAGATGAATCCCCACTAGAGTTCTTGAGAGATGCTTGAGAGATTTGATTCTAAAAACTAAGGGCTAATCTTGAATGAGGGTTTAGAGTTAGTGTAGGAGAAGTTTAAGAATGTAAAGGGGGCTTGAAGGTATTCAAAAGCCTTGGGAATGGATCAAAATATCAAAAATACCTCAGTAAAACACCCTTTTAAATTTTATCCGCAACTTGACACGATTGGCTACACAGGTCGTGAAACTCTTCACGTTCCATGAAGGCTTCCCGTTTATCCCAAACAGATTCTACGAAAAAGGGCATAACTTCTTGCTCCGAACGTGGATGCATTTGAAAGTTGATTCAAGGAGATTTAATTTGACAAGTCGTGGGCCACCTAATTCATTTTGTGCTAAGAGGTGTAACCATTTAAAGTTGACCTTTCTATCAGTTCTTACGAAAAATTTAGCTAATGAAATTCCTTTGAACTTGTTTGACATAGGTGACCCATAATGGCCTTAAACAACATAAATAAACTTGATTGTAAGGCTTGAAAGTGAACTTAGATTGAGCTTGAATATTTTATACTTAGAAAAAATTTCACGAAGTTGTCTAGACGGGTGGTCGGGGGGAGGGGTAACACGACTCATGTGGTGTCACATGGTCCGTGACACAGGCCGTACCACCATACTTGGAAAATTCTTCACGACAAGTTACGATACGGTGATTTATACTTAGAAATATTTCATTCTGAAAGTCATAGGGACTGCCACACGGCCCATGAAGGTTGTCATGTCCCATAACCATGCTTCAAACGTTGGTGTTCCAAGCTCAAGTCCATCACACGGCTCTTGACACGGTCTGTGAAGTGTCACACGGACCGTGTAGTCTCCCTTAAGGTGACACTTGGTCCAAACTTTTGCCAAAAATGACATTTTTAAACTTCGATAAAGTCATACAATATCCGTGTCATTATATCATCTCCCCCTTGGGAACATTCGTCCTCGAATGTGATGGAACTAGGACTAAAAGGCTCGACTTAGAACATGAAACTTCCAAAGATAAGGTATAATGATAACTCGTCATTTGAAAATAGTCAAGTCATTAAAACTCATATCAAAACGTATTCAAATCATTTAAAATATCATAAAATAAATCATTTTCGTGTACATGTATGCATGTCATGTCATGAGACTCAAGAGTGAAAGAGTTAGGACCCTTGAGAATATGAAGAACCTAATGTCATATACTTAAGTAGATTGGAAAGGATAGAGGCATCGCGTCATATTTGATTCCACTCCCCACATAGCACTTTCCACATGTTGATCCCTCCAAAGCACCTTAACTAAAGCCACATCCTTGTTGCAAAGCCGCTTCACTTGTCTTACCTAAAATGTCAACCGAAACTTTCTCATAAGACAAGTTCTCCTCAGCGTCAACACCTTCCAAAGGAACAATTGTACTAGGATCACCGATAAATTTCCTCAACATAAACTCATGGAAACTTGGATGCATAGAACTCAAATTCGGAGGCAAATCTAATTTGTAAGCAATATTCCCAATCCACTCAAAAATCTCTTAAGGACCTATATACCGAGAACCTAACTTGCCTTTCTTTAAAAAATGCATTGCACCCTTCATAGGTAACGCATTTACATACACCCTATCACCGACAATAAACTCTAGATCTCTTCTTCTAACATCTAAATAAGACTTTCGATGATTTTGAGCCGTCTTCAACTTTTCCCTAACCAATTTCACTCTTTTCATAGCCTCCAACACCAATTCCGAGCCTATAGAAGTTATCTCATCTAATCAAAACACCCTACTGAAGACCTATACCTTCTACCATATAAAGCCCCAAACAGTGTCATACCAATGTTAGTATAAAAGCTATTGTTGTAAGAAAACTCAATAAGTGGTAGATGATCACCCCAATTAACCTTTGAATTCCAACACACAAGTCCACAACATGTCCTTCATTATTTTAATGATCTCCTCGTCTTGTCCATTGATTTGAAGAAAGGCAGTACTGAAGTTTACTTTAGTACCAAGTCCTCCTTTGAGATGATTTCCGAAAGTGAGAAGCAGGAAGTAAGTTGTGTACCATAATCTGATATAATAAAAGTAGGCACACCATCCTATTTAAGCATGTTCTTACTTCAACCATCATTGATATATGTCATATTGTTATTATGCTATCCATTGTCTATGTTTATCCATTTTGATTATGTTGCCTATTTCTTATTGCATCGTATCCTACATACTTAGTACAATCAAATGTACTAGCGCATGTAGGAACCGGAGCTCCATTTGGTCACTCTCATCCTCCACGTGGCTAGTGGTTCCTATTCAAGCTAGTTGGTGATTCCTCCACTCCGAGGACAATATCTATGTTCTTATGTTATATATTAAAGAGTCTTTTTCTTTATGGTATGTTTTGACTATGAGGGTGAGTCTGGTTACTTATCTTGGCCCCTGCTAAGTTATATATTAGAGTTGTTGTTGGACAAGTTATGTATTATGCTTGAGCTTTGAGTCATTTATGTTATTCAAATGTGTAACTCTTTCCCTTAGCCTCAGTTTCCCTTCTTTATGTTTCTTATGTTGTCCAATTTTGCTTCCGTGACTAAGGATATATGTATGATATGCTAAGAGGCTTGTTTGGGGTTCCTTTGGGTTCCTCATTCGTCATGTCAAGTCTAAGCCATATTTTTGGTGATGACACCATGTCACGAATATCCTTTCCTCAATTCCCATACATCTTAGTAGACCCCAGGTGAATCAAATAATGAGAGTTATGAGTTTCACTCATGATCACCCTCCTAAGATCACCCATATCTGGAACCCATAATCAACTTTGATACTGAAACGTACCATCTCCCCCTTAGGAGGGAACCTTATTCTAATTCTTTTTGCAACAAACCTCTTCAATCTAACCAATGACAGATCTAGATCTTGCTTAGCCTTAACATCAATAAGCACTGAAGATTCAGCCCTATTATAAGCATGAATACCACAATCATTACAGCCAGCCAACCTAACACCCGATCTAGCCAAATGGTAAGAATCTTTTACAAAATCTTTCTTTCATTTCTCAACAAAAGCCACACTTCCCATATATAGCCTATTGAGAGCATCAGCTACAATACCTGCCTTGTCGGGATTGCTCTATGGGCTCAAAGTAACTCTCTCTTATCGATAGGGAGGGAAGGAGATAGAAAATCCTAAGACACGTTCCATGGTACGATAAGAATCATGAAAAAGTGAAATATTTACTAAAATTCCTTGTAGTCTCCTACCCATAGATGTGGCGCGCTTCACACCCATGAATAAGGCACTACTCGATGAGACATGTTAGACTACAAGGATCATTTATAAACCTAGTTCTCTAATGCCATATCTGTCACAACCTGGACCTAGGTTCAAGGAGTGACATTGCTAGTAGGATCCCGAGAGTCCCCAAACAAGTCTCAAAGAATCTAAATTCACATATCGGTTTGGAAGCGTATTCAAATAGTAAATACATAGTTCTAAGGGATGAGAAAATAGTACTCACGCTATGGTGATGTCATAGGAAAAAGGAGTAACATGAATTCACATAGCACATAAAGACTAAGGGGCGGATAAGAATGACTCACTCTATGGGGGAAATTCAGGACTAGGATCTTTCACATTTTTCACATCAAAACATACATACTTATCATAATTCTCATAGTCAATCCATAATAGCCTTATTCAATAAATAACCATAATCATAAACTCCAAAGACAACACATAGCACACATTCGTACAAGACTCTATAAGATGTCCAACAATGCCTCTAGTCATAACAAGGGACAGGGGCCAAGATATTTCCCAGGCTCACCCTCAAAGTAAAGATAACATACAAAAGCAACATAATGTAGCGAAATGGTGGCTTGTCCTTGGAAAATAGGACTCACCATAACAAGCAAAACCTGATATCCAAGCTAAAGTCGGGCATTGCATGACCGTATTCCTCGGTCCCTACATGGTGAGATCATGTAGGCAAAAGTATGTATTAGTACGTTTGAATGTACTAAGTATGCGAGATGCAATGCACCTGACTCATCAAACCTACATTCAATATTAGATTACAAGGGCACATAATATAGGAAGATATGTATAATAAAAGGAATATAATATAACAATATGCCATGAAATTCATATATCGGTAGAAGTATATAATAAAAGAAATATAATATAACAATATGCCATGAAATTCATGATGCATGAATTGCAACTAAAGCTCATATATATTGGGGATGTAGCCATAACTGATATCTCAAACTCATGCGAGCTATTACATGAATTTGCCCGATGTTGACCTCCCATCGAGTGAGAGAAGATTACTTGCCAAAGGTAATATACACCACACCTTACGACCCGCTCATTTCGTATGTGGCAGCCACCTTCCTTCTGACCCGGTCATTTCGGAAGGATTTCCTTATCAAAGCATATCATATCACATCATAAATGAATGTCATCACTTATGACCCGGTTATTTCGGTGATGACTACCATTCCTATGCTGGCACATAGCTCAAGGAAAGGGAGAGAACCCTTGGGGGTAGCGCTGACGCCCCCAATCCATCGGTGCTAAATCAACATCCCACGAGAATACTTATATGTATATACATGTTTTCAAAGAGGCAAGTCATTTCAAATCACTTCAATGCGTAATTGGTCTTAAAATCCAAACATCATTTATAAATTTTATACTAAGAGTCAAATGCCAAATCATAGCTCATAGTCATAATACTCATGCATAGGAATAGCTCATTCATACATACCAAATAGTGCAAGCACTCATAATGCTCAAAGAGCCATAATCATAGACATATATGTGATAACATTTTTGTCATAGCCATAATCTTATCAAATCACATACATAATCATAAGTGGGCTTAACCCACTTCATAATATCAATAAAAATCCAATGTTCATGAATGCATATGTTATTAATGATGTGAGAATAGCATGGGTAATTGAGATTCAATCTAAAATCAACAATATCATATGAAATTCAAGTGAAAATATAATTAAATCCACATTTAAGATCACAATATAAATCACTCATGCACTAACAAGCTTTTTTGGGGACATGCATCTCATAACTTCATAACTTTAATGAAATACATCATGCAAGGGCTTAAAGTAACTAATCATCAAATAAATACAGTCAATACCTTAATTGAATTTAATAAATCAAAATAATGAATACCCACATTTAAAGTAAACTTAATTTTATGGAAGATCGGTTAAAAAGATTTGGGTCTCCTTGATTGTAAGGAATCAAGGATCAAAACCCACATACCTTAGCTAATGAAGGAATTCCAAGAAGAAATTTGAAGATGGATAAGCTCTCTCTTGATTCCCAAGCTAAAATCCCCACCAGAGTTCTTGAGAGAGGCTTGAGAGAATTTGATCCTAAAAAGGAAGCGTTGATATTGAATGAGGATTTAGAATTAGTATAGGAGAAATTTAGGAATGTAAAGGGTGGCTTAAAAGTATTAAAAAGCCTTGGGGATGGGCAAAAATATTAAAATACCTCAATAAAACGCCCCCTTGAATTTTATCCTCAATTTGACACGGTTGGCTTCATGGGTCATGAAGCTCTTCACGGTCCATGAAGGCTTCCCATCTAGCCAAGATAGATTCTATGAAAAAGAGCATAACTTCTTGCTCCGAACTGAAAATGAGGTGAAGTGAATTGGATTCTTTGAAATGTCAATTAAAAGAGATTTAATTTGGTAGGTCGTGGGCCACCCAATTCATCTTGTTCTAAGAGATATGACCACTTAAATTTGACTTTTCTATCGGTTCTTACGAAGAACATAGCTAATTGAAATTCTTTTGAACTTGACTTGATGTAGGAGACCCATGATGGCCTTAAACAACATAAATAAGATTGAATTGAAGTCTTGAAAGTGAACTTAGCTTGAGCTTGAAGATTCTATACTTAGAAAAAATTTCACGAAGTTGGCTATACGGGGGGGTTACACGGCCCGTGTGGTGTCACACGGTCTGTGACATGGGTCATATACCTATACTTGGAAAATTCTTCACGACAAGCTATGAGATGGTGATTTATACATAGAAAAATATCATTCTGGAAGTCATACAGACGGGCACACGGCCCGTGAAGGTGGTCGTATCCCACTACCTTGCTTCAAAGTTGTAGTTCTAAGCTCAAGGCTATCACACGGCCCTCCACACGGTCCATGAAGAGTCACACAGACCATGTATCTCCCTTGAGGTGACACTTTGTCCAAATATTTGCCAAAAATGACATTTTCAAGCTTTGATGAAGTCGTATAATGTCCGGGTCATTATATCATCTCCTCGTTAGGAATATTCGTCCTTAAATGTGATGGAACCAGGCTTGAAAGGCTTGACTTAGAACATGAAACTTCCAAACACAAGGTATAATATATAATTCATCATTTGAAAATCATCAAGTCATTAAAACTCATATCAGAACTTATTCAAATCATTTAAAACATCATAAGATAAATTATTTTCATGCATGCACATGTATGCATGTCATGTCATGAGACTCAAGAGTAAAAGAGTTAGGACACTTGAGAATAGAAAGAACCTAATACCATAGGCTTGAGTAGATTGGAAAGGATAGAGGCCTCATCACATTATATTTGATTCCACTCCCCACACAGCACTTTCCACATGTTGATCCCTCTAAAGCACCTTAACCGAAGCCACATCCTTTTTGTGAAGACGCTTCACTTGTCTTATCCAAAATCTCAACCGAAACTTCCTTATAATATAAGTTATCCTCAACGTCAACACCTTCCAAAGCCACAATTGTACTAGGATCACTAATCAATTTCATCAACATAAACTCTTGGAAAATCAAATGAATAGAACTGAAATTGGATGCAAATCAAATCTATAAGCCACATTCCCAATCCACTCAAAAATCTCATAAGGACTTACATACCGGAAATCTTTCCAAAACGCATTACACCCTTCATAGGTGAGGTACTCACACACACCCTATCACCGACAAGAAACTCAAGATCCTTCCTTCTAACATCCAACTAAGACTTTCGATGACTTTGAGCCATCTTCAACTTTTTCCTAACCAATTCAACTCTTTCCATAGCGTCCAACACAAAATCCGAGCCTATAGAAGTCATCTCATCTAACTCAAACTACCCTACCAAAGACCTACACCTTCTACCACATAAAACCCCAAATAGTGTCATACCAATGCTAGTACAAAAGCTATTGTTTGAGGCAGACTCAATAAGTAGTAGATGATCACCATTTTAACCTTTGAATTCCAACACACAAGTCCTTAACATATACTCTAAAGTTTTAATTATCTCCTCGACTTATCTATTGGTTTGAGGATGAAAGGTGGTACTCAATTTTACCTTAGTACCAATTCCTCCTTTGAGATGATTTCCAAAAGTGAGTGGTAGGAAGTAATTTGTGCACCATAATCTGATATAATAAAAGTAGGTACACCATCCGATCTAACCGACCCCTAAACATATAACTTGGCATTGTCTTTAAAATTGAAAGTAGTCCCAACTCATAAAACGTGAGCTGATTTAGTCATTTGGTCAACAACATTCCAAATTGGATCAAATTGGTTTCGGTCTGGGGCAACCAACCGCGAAATCCATGTTCACCTCTCCCCACTTTTAAGTAGAAATTTCTATATCTCGAATCGAACCACCGGGCCTTTGGTATTCTACCTTCACTTGTTGGCAATTAGAGCATTCATATATAAACTTAGCTATGTCTTTCTTTGTACCATGTCACCAATATCCTCCCCTTATGTCCCATGCATCTTAGTAAACCCTAAGTGAATCAAGTAATGAGAGTTTTGAGATTCACCCTCCTAAGATCACCCATATCTGGAACACATAACCTGTCTTGATATCAAAGCACACCACTGCCCCTTGGAAGGAACCTCCATCTTATTCTTTTTGCAACCAACCTCTTTAATCCAACTAATCAGGGATCTAGATCTTGCTTAGCCTTAAGATCAATAACCACCGGAGGTTCGGCCCCATTCTAATCATGAATACTACCATCATTAGAGCCGTCCAACCTAATACCCAATCTAGCCAAACGATAACCATCTTTAGCCAGCTCTTTCTCCCATTCCTCAACAAGAGCCACACTTCCCATAGATAGCCCATTGAGGGCATCGGCTACAACACTTGCCTTGTCGATATTGCTCTACTCTCAAAGTAACTATCCCTAAATGGTTTGGAGGGATGGAGATAGAAAATCTTAAGACACGTTCCATAGCACGATAAAAATCATGAAAAAGTGAAACATTTCCTAAAATGCCTTTTAGCCTCCTACCCATAGTGTGGCGCACTTCACACCCATGAATAAGACTCTATTTGATGATGCATGTTGGTCTTCGAGGATCATTTATAAACCTAGTTCTTTGATAGCATCTCTGTCACGACCCGGACCTAGGGTCTAGGAGTGATATGGCGAATGGTATCCTAAGAGTCCTCAAACAAGCCTCAAATTATACAAATTCACAGCATTGGTTCGAAGCGCATTCAATTAGTAAATACATAGTTCTAAGGGATGAAAAAATAGGACTCATGCTATGGGGATGTCATAGGAAAAGAGAGTAACATGAATTCACATAGCACATAGCACATAAAGACTAAGGGGCAGGAAGAATGACTCACTTTGTGGGGGAAATTCGGGACTTCGGATCTTCCACATTTTTCACATCAAAATATATATATTTATCATAATTCTCATAGTCAATCGATAATAACCATATCCAATAGATAACCATAATCATAAACTCCAAATACAACATATAGCACGTATCTATACAAGAGTCTCCAAGATGTTCAACAATGCCTCTAGTCATAAGATGGGATGGGGGCCAAGACGTCTCCCGGGCTCACCCTCAAAGTAAAGATAACATAAGCAAAAGCAACATAAGGTAGAGGAATGGTGGATTGTTCTTGGAAGATAGGACTCACCACAATAAGCAAAACTTACGATCCGAGATAAATTTATGTGGTGGATTATCGTAGTCCTCGGCCCCTACATGGTGAGATCATTTAGGCAAAAGTATGCATTTAGTACATTTGAATGTACTAAGTATGCGGAATGCAATGCATATGACTTATCAAACCTGCATTTAATGTTAGAAGACAAGGACACATAAGATAGGAAGAAGTATATAATAAAAGAAATATAATATAATATTATGTCATGAAATTCATGATGCATGAAATGCAATTAATGCTCATATATTGGGGATGTAGCCATAACCAACATGTCAAACTCATGCGAGCTATTACATAAATTTTCCCGATGTTAACCTCCTGTCGGGTGAGAGAAGATTACATGCCAAAGGTAATCTATACCACACCTTATGACCCACTTATTTCATATGTGGCGGCCATCTTCATTATGACTCGTTCATTTTGAAAGGATTTTCTTATCAAAACATATCGTATCATATCAAAAATGAATATCCATACCTTATGACCCGGTCATTTTGATAATGACTATCACTCCTATGCTAGCACATAGTTCAAGAAAAGGGAGAGGACCCTTGGGGATAGCCCTAATGCCCCCAATCTATCGGTGCTAAGTCAACATCCCATGAGAATACTTATATATATACATGCTTTCAAAGAGGTAAGTCATTTCAAATCACTTCAATTCATAATTAGGCTTAAAAGTAGAACTTCGTTCATAAATTTTATACTTTGGCTCAAAGGTTAAATCATAGCGCATACTCATAATGCTCATGCATAGCAATAGCTCATTCATACATACAAAATGGTGCAAGTATCACAACCCAAGACTAGGACCTAGACGTGACCGGCGAATGGGGAACCCGAAGGAACCCCAAACTAGCCTCTTAGCATATCATACACACATCCTTGGCTACGGAAGCAAGGAAAAATAGCATAAGAAACATAAACAAGGGAAATTGGGACTAAGAGAAGGATAGAAAAGAGAGAGTAATACTGAAATATCATAGATGAGTCAAAGCTCATGCATAATACACAACCTGTCCAATAACACCTCTAAACATAGATACTTAGCGGTGGCCAAGACAAGCAACTGGGCTCACCCTCATAGTCAAAGTAGTAATATGGAAGAGAGTATCAGTACATAGCATGAGAAATATAGACCAACGTCCCTGGAATAGAGTACTCACCAACTAGCTTGAGACATAATCGTACTAGCCACGTAGAGGAGGAAGATGGTCAAATAGAGCTCTGGTTCCTACATGGTAACATCATGTAGGCATAGAGTATGCGTTAGTACGTTTGAATGTACTAAGTAAGTAGGATGCAATGCAACAAGAGATAGGCATCATAGGCAAAATGCATAATCATAAGCAATGAATAACATACTAACAATATGACATGTATGAATGACATTTGAAGTAAAACATGCTTATATGGAACCTAATACGTAGATAAGAAGAGACCATCATCATAGACCAAGCAACTAGTACTCGAAATCCAAGGCTTAACACCCCCTTGGTAGTGGTCGAGGTACCAACCCCTCAACAAGATTAATGGACTTAACACCCTCTACCAAAGTGGTCAAGGTACCAACCACTCAACATAGTTAATGGACTTAACATCCTCCATCTAAGTGGTCAAGGTACCAACCCTCCAACAAGGTTAATGGACTTAACACCCTCCATCAAAGTGGTCAAGGTACCAACCCTTCAACATGGTTAATGGACTTAGCACCCTTAAGACCCTCCATCAAAGTAGTCAAGGTACCAACCCCTCAACACGGTTAATGGACTTAACACCCTCTATCAAAGTGGTCAAGGTACCAAACCCTCAACATGGTTAATGGACTTAACACCCTCCATCAAAGTGGTCAAGGTACCAGCCCCTCGACAAGGTTATGGTGAACATGTAGAACTGTAGAAGCTTATCATGAAGTTAACACATTTACAACATACCTTCATCATCATAAAGTCATATATCTCATATGTCAAGCATTAGGCCTTCAACAACTCAAGAATCATAAATTGGACATTTTATCAAACACTTGGCGGTTGTGTAGCATTAGTGTAAAATCATGCAATTTAGAAGTGAAATCACGCAAGAAAATTCAATGTAAAACTATCAATTAATACTTGGTAACTCCCTCAAGCAATATACATCAAAACCCTTCATTGAATCTCACATTAGATCTTAGATTCATAGCTCAAAACATGCTAAAACAACCATACTTTCATAAAACCCCAACATAGTATGCAGTGAAATTCATAATAATTAAGACCCATAAGTAAACCAACTTTAAATCATACAATGTTTAAGAAAAGAAAGCTTGGGCAACATAGGTGAAAGGAACCTATGAAAGAAACCCACGTACCTAAGCTTTTGGAGAAGCCATGAAGAAGATTGGAGATGAAGGCTTGAAGCTTGGTTGAATTCCTTAAGATCCGAAGAGGGTTTTGGCACTTGAAGTTTGAGAGAAAAATAAGACTAAGGGTTTGAGTGAGTATTGGGAAATGTCTTGGGTGAAATAATGCTAAGTATAGGTGTTTTCTAGTGTGGGAAGGATTAGACCCAAGACCCTTTTCCCCCTAAATTTGACCCCCTGAACAAGAATACGAAGTCAAATTACCGAAATAATGCACGAAATTTGAGATATATGTAAATTAAGATTTCGGGCACTTCTGAGGCACATTTTCGGACACTTTTTGGGTAGTTTCAATATCTCCCCCTTTGGAACATTCATCCCCGAATGTCAAAGAAACGTACAAGAGAAGAGTAATCATAAAAAGGTCAGCCCTAATAAGAATACAACAATACACTTTAAATCACCATTTTCGAAATCTCAACTTAAGTGTAAAAATCACCATGACTTTCTCAATATAAACATGAATACATGCAATGACATAGAGGCTGAAACATAAGACTTTGAATCATAAAAGGACTTGACATGTTATCATAAGCTTGAATAGAGTGAAAGAGGTACGAATATTGCTTTTTCATGCCCGCACCGCTTCCCCGGAAGACACTATCGACTTGAAGATTCTTCCAATGGGCCTTGACAAGCACCACGTCCTTATCAAAGAACTTCTTCCACCCTTCCATCCAATGTCTCCACTGAAACCTTCTCTTAAACCAACTTATCCTCCATAACTTCCAAAATCTCACGATTTCTATAGCACTATAGTCACCAACACATCCTTTCAACCTAGAAGCATGAAAAATCGGATAAATCATAACCATATCCCTAGGTAATGCCAATCCATAAGCAACCTTAACAACCACCCTCTTCATTCTACAAGTACTCACAATCCTAAACTCAATTGTCAACCTTAACCCACCTAGTCCACTTGGTACTATAAACCACTATCTCCCCCTTAGGAGACAACCTCCACTTTACCATCTCTTCACCCAAACTTCCAACCCTAATAAGACGAAATCAAGGCTTTGCTTAACCTAGACCTCTCCAACCAAAGAAGATTTGGAACCATCAAGAATGCTACACCACCATGCTCAACTTCCTCCAACCTAATCCCTCAATCTAGCCAAACAATAGACCCCTCAAATCACCTCTTTGCCACCATCATCAAAACATGCTAGGCTACTTAGAGCATCAACCATAACATTGGCCTTACCGGGGAAAAATACTGCACACTCATATCATACTCCTTAAAGAATTCTTACCACCTTCTTATTATATTCTATTCACGCCCATAATATTTAGCAAACAATCCCCTCATCATCCAAGACTTGCAACACTACCCCCAAATGATTCACAAGCCCTAAATAAATTAATACTCCACCACTAGAGACCACCACAAAATATGTCAAGGTAGGATTTTAAGACCCTATTCATGAAACTCATAACCATAGCTGGTGCATAAGTCAACCAAACAACTCCAACAATACTCAAATGCTCACCACTAATCCGAAAAGACACTTAGGAATAACACCTACCCTCATCTCACTTGGAGAAAAAACCCAAAACAAAGATCAAGATTAGAGAAGTAACTAACCCATTGTAGTTGACCACATGAATCAACTACACTTATTGGAAACACCACATGCAAGTCGTCAGACCACCTCAAGACCACCAATCCACAAACTAGGCTCAACCAAAATCTTAAGAAAAGACCCAATGCAGTAAGAACACAACAACCCCTAAACCCTTCTAGTAATAATAGACTCACAGAGTCATACTCTACTAGCAACAAAAGGAATAATGAATGGAAAGTAACCCCTGGAACCATCAAAGCACACACAATAATATCAAGAAAATCCTTTAACATAGAGGTATCATCATCGGGCACCTCTTCCCCTCCTTACTTTCTTTGAAGAGCATAGAACCGATTACGTCTTGGAGCATCCCCTTGATCAGCATCACCAGCTCTACCCTTTTTGTGCATATGAGGATAATCTATTATCTTGTGGCCCTCCTCTCCACAACCATAACAAGCATTGGTCATCTTTAAGCACATGCCATTATGGCGTCTACCACATTTTGGGCATCTATCATAAAGTATCATACTACTACTAACTTTGGAACTTTCCTTCACCATGGCCCTCTTGGCCTCCTTACCTCTCATCTTCCTCAACTTTTCCTCCTTTATTTGTTCGGCATAGGTCATCAAGCGGGCCAAGTCCATGTCGCTAATCAACATAGCGTACTGGCACTTCCCTCTCACCAAGTCGGAGACCCTCATTACGAACTTGTTCATTCTAGCCCTCGGGTCGGTAATCAAGTGGAGAGCGTATTTTGAAAGTTGATTGAACTTGAGGGCATACTCCCTCACACTCCAGGAACCTTGTTTCAAATTCATGAATTCTACCAACTTGGCTTCTCTAAGCTCAACAGGGAAGAACCAATTAAGAAAAGTCACCTTGAACTCCTCTCATAGCGCCACATTGTCAACCCCTTTCTCTTCCTTCCATTGGTTAAATCATATTTGTGCTACCCCTTTGAGTTGATAAGTCGCCAACTCTGCCTTTTCCTCCGATCTAACTCCCATGATAGTCAATACCTTGTAGACCTTATTAATGAACTCATGAGGGTCCTCAACAACCTTTGACCCATAGAATACCGACGGATTCATCCTCTTAAAGTCCCTCACTCGAGACGCCGAAGTAGGAGCATTAGGGGCTTGGGCCTCTTAGGTGTCTTGATTAGCTACAACTTGTGCATGCAAAGAAAGAGCATCCAGATCTCTTCATGAACTAGTCCCCCATCTTGAGGAGCGTGAGGGGCGGGAGGAGCCGGTTGTTCCTCGGGAGTGTGGGCTCTTCTTTCTCTTATGTTAGGCATGATCTAGCATATCAAAGAACAATCGTTAGGGGGGAAATAACCTTACTTCAACTCTATAGCACAATATTGACCATGAAGAAGAGAAACATTTCCTAAACCATCTCATAGCCTCCTATTCATAGTTGTGGTGCACAATAATACCATGAATATGACTTTAATTGATGCGATGTGTTGGACTCTGAGGATCTAACAATCTAGTGCTCTAATACCATCTTTGTCATGACTCAAGCCTAGGGCCTAGACGTGACTTGCGAATGGGGTACTCGAAGGAACCCCAAACAAGCCTCTTAGCATATCATACACACATCCTTGGTCACGAAAGTAAGACAAAATAACATAAGAAACATAAACAAGGGAATTGGGACTAAGGGAAGGAGAGAAAAGAGAGAGTAATACTTAAAAATCGAAAAATCAAAATTGTAAATCGTTTGCTCTAAAATTGGGTTAGACATTTTTCCCCCTAATTTTGACCCCCTGAATAATAATATGAAGTCGAATTTCTGAAATAACACACGAATTTTGAGATATATGGAAATTAAGATTCCGAGCACTTTCAAGGCACATTTTCGGGCACTTTTTTGGTCGTTTCAGCAAGCACCCATAATGTTCAAAGAGCCATAATCGTAGACATATATGTGATCACATTCTTGTCATAGCCATAATCTTATCAAATCATATACATAATCATAATTGGGCTTAACCAACTTAATAATTTCCATAAAAATCCAATGTTCATCAATGCATATACCATGAATGATGTGAGAATAGCATGGATAATTGAGATTCAATCTAAATTCAACAATATAATATGAAATTTAAGTGAAAATATAATTAAATCCACATTTAAAATCATTATATAAAAATCACCCATGCACAAACAAGCTTTAAAGGGAACATGCATCTTCATAACTTCAATGAAATTCATCATGTAAGGGCTTAAAATAACATAAAACCATCAAACAAATACAGCCCATACCTTAATTGAATTTAATAAATCAAAAAAATGGAAACTCACATTTAAAGTAAACTTAATTTCATGGAAAATTGCTTGAAAAGATTTGGGTCTCCTTGATTGGAAGGAATGAAGGATCAAAATCCATATACCTTAGCTAATGAAGGAATTCCAAGAAGAAATTTGAAGAAGGATGAGGTCTCCCTTGATTACCAAAATAGAATCCCCACTAGAGTTCTTGAGTGAGGCTTGAGAGAATTTAATTCTAAAAAGTAAGGGTTAATCTTGAATGAGGTTTTAGAATTAGTGTAGGAGAAGTTTAGGAATGTAAAAATGGGGTTTAAAAGTCTTAAAAAGTCTTGGGGATGGGTCAAAATATCAAAAATACCTCAATAAAATGCCCCTTTAAATATTTTCCACAATTTGACATGGTTGGCTTCAGGGGTCATGAAGCTCTTCACGGTCCGTGAAGGCTTCCCATCTAACCTAGACATATTCTATGAAAAAGGACATAACTTCTTACTCTAAACTCGCAATGAGGAGAAACTGGATGCGTTAGAAAGCTAATTCAAAGATCTTTAATATGATAGGACATGGGCCACTTAGTTCATTTTGTGCTAAGAGATATGACCATTTAAAGTTAACCCTTCTATCGGTTCTTATGAAAAACTTAGCTAATGAAATTTCTTTAAACTTGACTTGATATAGGAGACTCATGATGGCCTTAAACAACATAAATAAGCTTGAATTGAAGGCTTGAAAGTGAACTTAGCTTGAACTTGAAGATTCCATACTTAGGAAAAATTTCATAAAATTGGCTGTACGGGGGGGTTACACGGCCTGTGTGGTGTCACGCGGTTTGTGACATGGGCCATACCGTTATACTTGGAAAATTCTTCACGACAAGTTATGAAACAGTGATTTATACTCAGAAAAGTTTTGTTCCAGAAGTCATACAGATGGGCACACGGCCCATGAACCTTCACACGACCCGTAAAGGTGGCCGTGTCACACTACCTTGCTTTAAACATTGGTGTTCCAAGCTCAAGCCATCACACGGCCCTCCACATGGTCCATGAAGTGTCACACCAACCGTGTATTCTCCTTTGAGGTGACACTTGGACCGATGTTTTGCCAAAAATGACATTTTCAAGCTTCGATGAAGTCGTACAATGTCTGGGTCATTACAGGTTCAATGTAGAGCTCACCTTCATTATACATGGTAGTATTCCTTCAGCTGAAAGACTCTCTTATATAATATTAAAATGAATGGGGGATTGTTGGTTGCATTTTAATATTATTATATTTTATTAAAGTGCATATTCTATTTTATTATGTAAGACATTTTTGTCTAATGTGTAATGCATGGATTACATCCAATTGGAGGTTTCTAACAATGCATTTGGTGTGTTATTACTCTCTTTCATTTAAGGGTAAGAAAATTCCCTTGGCACTTGATGGCCGCACTATGCACATTGGTGTGCATTTAGTTGCTCACATTTTATTTCATCCTTTATTCCTCCATTACACCTTGTAACCTATGTAACCTCTAGATTATTTATCTACCTTATTTACTTCATATTCATTGCTTGGAACACTTCCACAGTTATAAATAGTGGTGGTCTTCATTTGTTTTTGTATTATAACATATGAGAAGAAAACTTAGAGTGCATAAAGTTTGTAAAAAAAAAAAGAGAGAGTTCTTATTAGTTGAAGGGAGGTGTTCTTTTATGGAGCTTGAGACTCAACTCTGGTCCAGAGTTTCTTGAGTTACACTTTTGTGATAAGGTTGTTGTATCCTGGAAGGGACGGGTCAAGGAGAGTACTGCTAGACCGCTAAACATGTTTTGCTGTAGTATGCTTGAATCTCCTTAAAGAGAGTGAGATATCCGTACCTCAGTCTGAATGAATTTTTTATTCATTTTTGTCATTTTAATTTTTCAATTGTAATTCATTATATTTTGTGGTATATTACCCCAGCAATAGGTAATGAGGCAGCGAAGAGTTTCAATTAAAATAAACTTCGACCAAAATAAGTGGTGGTGGAATGAGGAGTTTTTTAAAAAAATATAGTTTTTCATATTTATACAATTAGAATTTAGTTATTAATTAAATATTAAATCAAAATTATATTAATATGAAACATAAACTTAACATACATGGGCCATAAAACTAACAAATTACCGCTAAATACTTTTAGGATAATAACAATTACCTCTAGAAGAAAAATATATTACAACTAATGTCTCATTTTGAAAGGAAAATGTCTATCATGTGATATCTCTCTGAATACCTAGGCAATGTTTCCCTATGTTCAATAATTCAACATATTTCTGGGAAAGTGCAGTAACAATATAGCCTCCTAACTTATATACTATTATGTCATTTATACTTATGCCTAAGGTTTACCATGTTTAGATTTAAGGATCCATAGGTAAGCTATATGTGCTAATTAACATGCCATTACAAAATGGGGACTTCATGTTGACATGGAAGTAATCCCCTAATATTTTTGTGGCCCCAAAGTGAAATCATGGAGTCAAAAGTTGTTGCGTAGCTAATCTAGGTTAAGAGATAACGGTCACGAAATATAAAAGGTGTAGCCTGCAACCTCTTTTGACTTTGTGGTAAAAAGAATTTGAAAAAAGATTAGCCATCTCTAAAATGAATAAGTTATTTGTGTATCTATTCAAATGGATAAAAAATAGGTAAAGTTTATATTACTCATTTTTAAATGAGCAATATAGGTAAAAATGACTCATCATAAAGTAAATTAATTTTTTTATTAGAAAGAGCTGAAGTGGGTGGGGGTAAGCAAAATTTTTTTAATTTCCTGAAAAGTAAATCAACTTTTAGTTGGGAGGGATTGAAATCAGATGGAGGAGGATAAAATAAAATAAGAATTTTTTTTTAGCATTGGGGGAGGGGGTGGAGTTGTAAAAAAATTAATCTGCAATTATTTTTGGTGGGGTGGGGGGCGCAAGGGGTAAAAATTTAAGAATTCTTTTTGTAGTAATTTTTTAAAAATATTTTTTTTGGGACCCGGAAGGGGGAGCTTGCGCAGGTGTTAAAAGATTTACATGTTATTTTGGGTAGGGGCCGTTTGGGGCTGGGGTGGGGGGGGGGGCAAGGGTGCTCCAGGCGAGGATAACTAAAATGATTTGCTTTTGAAACTCTTAACATGATTCTTACTATAATAATATGAGTATTCATATTATCCACGATAACTCGTTTTTACCCATTTAAAATATGAATCGAGTTGAGTATTTTATTCATTTTTACTTAAATCATATTTAATTATATTCGACTTAACTCACTCATTTGTTACTCCTATTTATACCCAATTATTTTTACATCAAGCATTATCTCTTGTATATTATTTTGTGTCAATTGTGGAATCTCGAGAAATAAAAACATGTCTTATTATTTCAATTTTTAACTGTTAAATTAGTTAATTTATATAAACACCGAGTTCTAATAAATTTTTAGGTGTCTACCTGTAAATTAAAATAGTATTTCAAAATTGCTCTTGATGTGAAGTCTAAACTTACTATGATTGTATGATAAATAATCCATAACAAACTCTCTCTCTTGAAAGTTTGCGTTTCCATAAATCCATATGTTTCTGTTGCTTAAGAAATACTAGTTGTTGTTTTTTTCTCAAATTAGTATAGTATTAATAATATGAAAGTGAAGTACTCTCTTTATTTTTTCAATAAGCAAATTGTTGAGACAATGCACATCAATTATGAAAGAAAAATCTAGGATATAAATTAACTCTCACTTTTTATTTTTGTCGTTTTGATTACTCCCAAACTATTCTTGAAAATATAAATAATTCAAAGTAAAATTATAGATATGAACAATTAATTTTCTTGAAATAATTACCAAGAAAATGCAAATGAGGGACAAAAATAAAATAAATTTTCAATAACTTTCTTGTACTATGAACAATTCACTTGTTCTGAACTAACTCAACAAATTCACTTATTTTTTAATTAAAAAAATATACTGTATCCATACGTTTAATGTTATATGTACTTATATCAGTTTTATTGGAAAACGCAAATTTGTTGTTTAAATTTAATCTTGTTTTTTCAAAAATAAAGTAAACGTGTTAGCACATAATACAAAGTATTAGACATGATGAAAGAAGTATGTTAAGAATTTTGAGACGATTAAGAGAGAAGTATCTATTATGAATATATTTTTATATTTGGTAATAATATCTCATAAACTTTGATGTACCATGGGTGGAACAAAAATAATATAGAATGGCGATCTATTGTATCTACACTATAATATTATATTGCTTAGTTCTCACATGTAATAACTACAAGTTCTATTATTGCTTTTCTTGTATATAGTCAAACAGAATGAGTGTGAGTGAAAAAACTTAATATGTAAAAGGCACAATCAAGCGTGAGGCTCTTTACTTTTTTGACACAGAGATAGGCCGTAGGGGGACTCTTCTATTTAATTTTATGTAATTAATGAAAGAAAATGAAAAATACTAAGGATCTTTTGGTCATAAAATGTATTTATGTTTTTTTTCAAGTTAATTTTTGTTACTTTATTTGAAATTAGCATTTTGTTAAGATAATTTTAAATTTAACTTGATATTGTGTTTTTATATTTGAAAATCAACTTAAAATTGAAAGGGTCAAAAATATCCTGAACTATTCGAGAAGGTTCAAATATACCCTCCATTCATTTATTGGGTTAAAAGTACCTCTCAGTTTATCTTTTTGATTTATTTCTACCCTTAAAACTAATGGATTTTTATTTTTTATTATTATTATTATTATTTATTACGTAAAATTTTTTTATTGGATAAAATTAAATTTCTCGTTTTGTAGGAAAATTTTGAAGTCAATCGTTACATAGTAATCACGGCCTTTCATTATTCCATTACCTTTCAGAAATGTAAAAACATCTATAATTTTTTTTTTCAAAATTTGAACGGATTTATTAATTTTCCTCTGGAAATACAGAAGAAAGACCAGTATTCTACAGAGTAATAACACTTGAATTAATATGAAAAAAGAAAACAATTCTTTTAATTGTCAAAACTTTTAGATTCAATTGACTCTTTTACAATCTGAAAATCTCCCCATTGGTGCCTGTTAACGGACTAATATTTCCCATATTAATCATTCACTGAATAAAGCTCTGAAAAAACGTGTTCTGGTTACTGCTAAATGTGTTAACAACTGATACAGTTGTTGATGATGAAAATAACTCTTGATCTGATTGCAAAAGCCCTTGATTGTTCTGCAAATTTGCAAAATAATTGTTGTCAAAACTATCCGGTATCGTCGGGTCAAGATTAGCCACGGCTGTTCCACTTCCATTTTGGGGACAAATTCGCCTCAGGTTAGCCAAGTAAGTTGTATTGAAACTCGGGTCAGGATTTGCTGTGCCGTTGAAGTTGTGTGATGCAATATAGCTACCATTGCTTCTCTGATGAGATGGATTTGGAGAAGATTTGGTGAACCTCGCTAATAAAGATTTACATTTAATTGGGTTTGAAAGAGCAAGATGAAGAAGAGGAGGAGGAGAAATCTTGAAGAAGAAGAAGAAGACAAGGGAAAGAGAATGAGTCTTTTTAATTGGGTAATTTGGGTTAGGGGCAGCGGGTAGGGGAAAAATAAATTTAATTTTATTTAATCAAGTAATAATAATAATAATAATAATAATAATAATAATAATAATAATAATAATAATAATAATAATAATAATAATAATA
>JAABOM020126740.1:0-21703 GCA_011800125.2 Solanum clarkiae | reverse complement strand
AAAAGGACCTTGCAGAATTTGTGGCTCAATGTCCAAATTGCCAATAGGTGAAAGTAGAACACCAAAAGCCAGGAAGTCATATGTAGTGTATAGAACTTCCAACGTGGAAGTGGGATATGATCAATATGGATTTTGTTATTGGTTTGCCTTACTCATTTTAGAAGTTTGACTCCATATAGGTAATAGTTGATAGACTCACAAAGTTAACACACTTCTTACCAGTCAGAAGTTATTATACAACTGAAGAATATGCCAAGATGTACCTTAAAGAGATAGTCAGGCTACATAGAGTCCCAATTTCCATTATATCTGACCGAGGACCTCAATTCACTGCAAAGTTTTGGAAGTCCTTCCAAAGGAGTTTGGGGACACAAGTGAATTTGAGTGCAGCATTCCGCCCCAAGAAACACGGTCAGCAGAACGCACCATTCAGACACTTGAAGATATGTCGCGACATTGTGCATTGGACTTTAAAGGTAGTTGGATGGATCATTTTCCACTTATTGTGTTTGCCTATAGCAATAGCTACCACGCGAGTATCAAGATTGCACCTTACGAAGCTTTGTATGGGAGAAAATGTAGGTCACCAATTGGATGGTTTAAAGTGGGTGAAACCACCTTGCTTGGACCAGATCTAATACAATAAGCCATGGAAAAAGTTAAGGTAATACAGCAACGGCTAGAAACAGCACAAAGTTGTTACAAATCCTATGCGGAAGATAGGAGGAGAGGACTGGAATTCTCAGTAGGGGATTGCGTATTTTTAAAGGTGTATCCGATGAAAGGGGTTATGAGGTTTGGTAAGAAAGAAAAACTGATCCCACGTTACATAGGACCATATCAAATTATTAAGCGGTTAGGGAAAGTTGCATATGAACTAGAGCTACCCTAAGAGCTTTCAATGGTTCATCCAGTTTTTCATGTCTCAACGCTTCAAAAATGCATAGGTGACCCATCTTGTATCACTTCTATTGAGGATGTGCAGGTTAGAAAAGATCTCACATATGAAGAGGTACCTGTTGCTATTCTAGATCATCAAGTTAAGAAGTTAAGGAATAAAGAAATAGCTTCAGTGAAAGTACTTTAGAGAAACAAGCAAGCAGAACAAATAACATGGGAGATCGAGGATGCGATAAAATCAAAATACCCTTACTTATTTGAAGATAAAGAGGATGTCCAACATGTAGAATTGGGACACTAATAGGTATGTGTTATTGAATACTTAATGTGTTGTCAAAAGTTTGTGTAAGTAAAGGTTTAAACTTGGTTAAGCTATCCAATTTTGATAACATTCGAGGACGAATGTTCCTAAAAGGGGGAGGATATAACACCCCACACCTTACAATATTAGTACTATGCAAATGAAACATGATATGGTTTGGTCAAATTAGCGCCCATTTTTAAAAGTGCTCGAATCTTATGTTATAGGGGGATATGTGCGTCCAACGCTTAAGAGGGTCGAGTGTATACATGTTTTGTGTTGAATTGAGGATATCATGACCTTAAATGAAGAGAATTGAGGTGCTTCTAGTACTTAGTAAGCTAGCAGGTGAGTCACCTAGTTGCTTAGCTCAAATTTGCTAGCTAAACGAGACGAGGCTCGACGTCGAATTTATCCATGTCCGATTATGAATAAATTCCGTGTTAGGGTGTAACTTTAGTCCATGTTTTAGCATCATAAATGGACTATATTTTCAGCCCAATAAGTATAATGAAAGTCCCCAAGTGCACCACAACCCACTTGGCTAATTGGGCCAAAAGTAAGTGAGGAGAAAGTTTGAAAATGGGCAGCCCAAGCCCATCAACTTGGAGACCCAATTAGGCCCAATTGTGAGGGACAAGTTGCTGCATCACCAGCCTATTAATATGTACTAATATGTGGTCAAAAGTTCTAGGGAAGTTCGGCCAAGAAAGCTTTTAAAAAGGGATTAAAATGGCACACTAAATTCATTTCAACTTAGACAAGAAAAATCTGCTTTCTTAGTTATTCTTTGCTCTCTTTCAAAGGGGAGAAAGACAAGCTTCACAACCTTACAAGGATCCCTAAAGAAGCTCTAAACCTTGAGTTTGAAGGTAAGTAAATCTACCTATGCACTTAGTATAGTTTGTTTATGAAAACCAAAGGAACAAGCTAATCACACATATGCTGGAAATATTGGACAATATGTATCCCAAGGATTCTTGTACATTTTTCTTGTTAATTAAGATGTTTTTCTCTTGTTGGTTGGTTATTATGAAGTAATACTTATGTATTTAATAAAGGTTTGTTTTATAGTAATGTAACAAGGCTACTTCACCACTTTTATAGTCCTCAAAAGTGAGTCCTTATATGATATCGCAATTGTATTCTTAGTATGAACTTATGGGTTGTTGGATGGAAGGCTATTGCCTCACATATTTAATGACTGATTGGTTACTATTCTAAAATTGGTCCAAGGCTATTTTTGTGTATAGATATTGTTGGAACAGTTTGGTTAGAGTTGGAATAGGTTTGGAATTGTCGGCATCAAAATGTAGCGAAGGGAGGTAACGTTATGCTGTCCATTTGTAGGTTGTGTAGAATTTTTATGTGTTACGCTTTGTGAGCTATTGTAAGACTGTTATGGCACTAAAACAGGTTGGGCATGATGTGTACATGCTAATATGTATTAGAAAATATGATTAGGGGCGAAAAGTTTGAAAGAATATGTTCGACTTTATAAATACCCGCTTGCTGCCCATATGATAGTTTTTGTGATATTGGGCTGCCAAAAAGTATTTCTTTGCTACTAATACTAGTCCTATTACCTACTATGTTGTAGATAAATACTTAGAGGAAGGCAAGGTTATCTCGAGGTAGTAACAAGGTCGTACAACGAGGTATGTAAGGCTACTTGATTTCGCATTGTTTGGCACGAAACATAGATCCCTCCTTGGCACATAAAGGCACTTACCAACTCCAACATAACTATCAACTGTGTATAGACTCTAGCACATGTTCATATGCTCCCATACATAGTCACCTTCAAATCTGCATACATATATGAATACAAAGTTACATGGGTTCATTTTGCTAAATAAAGTTCACGAGTTATTTCATCTCATACGCATTGCATTATTTATGTAACATACTTTTTTCATTGTCATATTGTCTTGTATGATTATCTTAGATGTTATATCTATAGTCCTACAACTCCAATATTGTGACCACCAAAAGAATAATCTTAAAGGTAATTGAAGGATAAAGCATATTGTTTATTGATGGGTGGTAGCCCGAGGGGTGGAAGAATAACCTAGCCATGGACGATCCTATCACGGGTGGTAGCCTGAGGGGTTAAGGAAGAACCTAGCCAGGGACGATCCCGATACACTTTTACCACTGATTAGTTGGTCATTTGTATGACAGTTGTGCACAGATAATACAGTAAAGGTAAAGTAATATAAAGAACATAAAGTACATGATTCCAATGTATAACCAAAGGTGGTCTGCAATCTTGCACAAGTACATGGTCTCATTTGTGTTTTTACTTCACATATAGTGTATCCTGCCTTACATATTCAATACATTATCTCGTACTGACGGCCCTTACGGGGGACCTGCATTTCATGCTGCAGGTACAGGTGCTAGTAGATCTCCCCAGTAGGAGTACAGGATATCCAACATCTGATACCAAGCTCCAGGTTGCTCCAGGGCTTTGTATGTGTCTAGAGCTTATATGTTTATATTGTACAGTTAGTCGAGGAGGGGCCTGCCCCGACCCTTATCAGACACTTTTCCTTATCTAGACGCTTTGTAGACTATGTAAATTAAAGTATGGTCATGTCTCATACTTTAACCACCATGGCCCCAACGGCCTAGTATATGCATTTTCGTTTATCTTGTTATCACTGTTTATCTTTGTAAAGGCATGTCAAATGTAGAAATCCCTTATAATATGTATAGAAAGCGCATGGATACAAGTTGGTTCTCTCGGGACTTATCGGCAACGGGTGCCAGTCCGCCCTAATGGGATTTGGGGCGTGACAGATGTAATATCCCACACCTTACACTACTAGTACAATGCAAATAAAACATGATATGGTTTGGTCAAATTAGTGACCATTTTTATAAGAGCTCGAATCTTATGTTATAGGGAGATATGTGCGTCTAATTCTTAAGAGGGCTGAGTGTATATATGCTTTGTGTCAAATTGAGAAGATCGTGACCTTAAATGAAGTAAGAGAATTGAGGTACTTGTGGGACTTAGTAAGCTAGCAGGTGAGTCACCTACTTGCTTAGCTTAAATTGCTAACTAAACGGAGAGGAGGCCCAACTTCGAATTTGTCCAAGTCCGATTATGAATGAAGGTCGTATTAAGGGTGTAACTTTAGCTCATGTTTTACCATCATACATGGACTATATTGTCAGCCCAAGAAGAATATAAAAAGGGCCCAAGCCCATTACAATTTCTTTGGTAAGTTAGGCCCAACTAATTAAGAAGAAGAAAGCTGAAAAATGGCAGCAAAGGCCAATCAATTTGGAGCCCCAAAAGGCCCAAGTGAAAGGGGCAAGGAGCTGTATCACCAGCTTGGTAATGTAAGGATAAAGTAGCCTTAGTAATTTAGCCAAATGCCCCTTTAAAAAGGGTTTAAAACAGCTCCCACAAGTCATTTTCAACTTGAACACAAAAAAATCAGATTGCTCTCCAAAGTTTTCTCTTAACTTTTCTTAACTTCGTAAAGAAGCCAAACGACTCTTTTAGGGTTCTTGAAGGAGACCTGAACATTTAAGGAAAGGGTAAGTAATCATAGTTGTGTATCTAGTATTATTTCTTTATAAAGAACAAGAAGAATATCCTTGTATGTTGTGCTGGAAATTCTGGACAGCTTGTATTCTAAGGATTGTTGTATGTACACTTTTCTTGTTAATTAAGAGGCTTCTCTTTTCTTGGTTGGCTGTATTATGAGGTAATACTTGTGTAGTTAACAAAGGTTAGTTTTGTAGTAATATAACCAGGCTGCTTCACCACTTTTACAGTCCACAAAAGTGATTCCTTATACGATATCGCAATTGTGTTCTTAGTATGAACTTATGGGTTGTTGGATGGAAGGTTATTGGCTCACATTCTTTAAGACTTCTTGGGTGCTATTCTAAGACTGTTTTAGTACTATTTGTATGTGTAAATGTTGTTGGAACAGTTTGGTTAGAGTTGGAACAAGTTTAGAATTGTCGACATTGAAAAGTAGCGAAGGAAGGTAACCGTATGCTGTCCATTTGTAGGTTGTATAGAATTGTTAAGTGTTGTGCTTTATGGGCTGTTGCAAGACTTTTCTGGCACTAAAACAGGCTGGGCATGATGTGTACATGTGAATGTGTATTAGAAAATAAGATTATGAGTGAAAAGATTGAAGGAATGCGTTTGCGTCGCTAATTATAGGCTTGCTGCCCAGGTGTTAGTTTTTGTGATATTGAGCTGCCAAGAAGTGTTTCTTTGCTGTTAAACAAGTCTTATTGCCTACTATGTTGTAGATAAATACTTCGAGGAAGGGAAGGTTATCTCGAGGTACTAACAAAGTCATACAATGAGGTATGTTAGGCTACTTGATTTCGTATTACTTGGCATGAAATCTAGATTCTTCCTTCGAACATAAAGGCACTTACCAACTCCGTCATAACTATTAACTGTGT
This sequence comes from Solanum clarkiae, assembly GCA_011800125.2. Classification (NCBI taxonomy): domain Eukaryota; kingdom Viridiplantae; phylum Streptophyta; class Magnoliopsida; order Solanales; family Solanaceae; genus Solanum; species Solanum clarkiae. Next base: position 16,056 of record JAABOM020126740.1, on the reverse strand, counting down.
CTACACTCTTGCATGTGTTCATATGTTTCCATACATAGTCGCCTTCAAATTTGCATACATACAAGGATACCAAGTTACATGGGTACTTGTTACTAAATAAAGTTCACAAGTTGTCCAATTTCATACGCATTTTATTATTTGTGTAACGTACTCTTCTTCATTGTCATATTGTCTTGTATGATTATCCACATGTCACATGCTACATATACAGTCCTACAGCTCCAATATTGTGACCAACAAAAGAACCATCTCAAAGGTAATTGAAAGGTAAAGTACATTGTTTATTGATAGGTGATAGCCCAAGGGAGGAAGAATCACCAAGCCAGGCACAATCCTATCATGGGTGGTAGCTCGAGGGGTTAAGGAAGAACCTAGCCAGGGATGACCCGATATAGTTTTACCACTGATCAGTTGGTCATTTTTATTATAATTGTGCCCAAATTATACAGTAAAGGCAAAGTAATATAAAGAACATAAAGTACATGATTCTACAGTATAACCAAAGGTAGTCTCTAATCTTTCACCAGTGCATGGTCTCATTTTAGTTATTACTTCACATACAGTATATCCTGTCTTACATATTCAATACATCATCTCATACTAACATCCCTTATGGGGGACCTGCATTTCATGTTGCATGTACAGGTGCTAGTAGATCTCCCTAATAGGAGTACAGGATATCCAGTTGCTGATACCAAGCTCCAGGTTGCTCCGGGGCTTTGTGTATGTCTAGAGCTTATATGTTTATATTATAGAGTTAGTCGAGGCGAGGCCTATCTCGAACCTTATTAGATACTTTCTCTTATCTAGAGGTTTTATAGATTATGTAAATTAAGGTGTGGTCATGTCTCGTACTTTAACCACCGTGGCCCTAACGGCCTAGTCATATGCATTTCCTTTTAGCTTATTAACACTGTTTATCTTCTTAAGGGCATGTCAAATGTAGAAAGACCTTATAATATGTATAGAAAGCGCATAGATAAAGGTTGATTCTCCCAAGCCTTACCGGCAATGGGTGCCAGTCTGCCCTAACGGGACTTGGGCGTGACATCTATCTCCCCATATAGAGCTATTTGTTCCAACATTTATTCCAGAGGGGCCTTAGAAAAGTCATCCGACAACCCATCTCCTTGTTACCTATATAATGTACCTCCTCATTATATCCTTCTTCATATGGTAGAATATCCTATACTACATCAATAGCAGTAGCTATGCCAATAAGAATCTTTTGGTTTCCTTCTGTTACATTCTTAGTCAAGACATCCATTTGGGTCAACAGTTTAGTAATGTTTTCATCACTCTCTTGATCTTTAGCAAGTTGTTCTTTAGATAGACCTTTATAAATAGAAGATACAAGGTCATCTCTGGTATGCCAAGCCAGACAAAGGTCATGTTATCTAATAGCTCATAAGCAGCAAAAATGTTTGTTTGATGATTCCACCTCATACCAACTGGGTAGCAACACCTTTGTTTACTGCACCAAGACTTACATAGAAGTATTGCAACAGTAACTGGTCCAAGACTCCATGGTTTGGGCATTCAAGCCAAAGTTTCTGAAACTACAATCATTTATCATGCAATGGCTCACCTTCAATTCTTTTGAAGTGCTCAATACCTCTTCTCAGCTTGACCACCTTTGAATGATGGAAAAACTTTTCAAAGAACACATCTTGGACTTTCTCCCACAAAGTGATTAAGAATCAAGGAAGCTCAAGTAGCCACCTCACAACCTCTCTAGTGATATAGAATGGGAAGATCCTCTGCTGGATAGCCTCCTCTTGAGTGACTCCCCGAAAATTGAAAGGTAAACATACATCGATAAAGTTCTTAATATTCTCACGGGCGATCCCCTTATACAACACTTTTAGTTGAAGTAGTTGTAACATCATGCTAGTGACATGTAATACATCTCCTCTAGCTAATAAGGGTAGTTGGATGGCTTAAGTACTCCGTACTTGGTCCCAGTTAACATTTTAGAAATTATTCATTTCTCTGATGTTATCACCATGAACACTTCATTCTTCCTCCATCTTAACACCTATTTTCACAACAGCTAAAATAACATGAAAAGTAGTGAAACAACTTTAACCACAAGAACTAAATTCAATAAACACTTCAGTCAAGAACTAGCACCATTCCCTGGCAACAATGCGATTTTTTTATGAATGCTCAATCCTACTACTCAAAGAAATTAAGGATGATCATTATCACCATATTAACTAACAATATAGTCTGGGTCAAATCCTACAAGGAATGAGGGTTCGAGAGGCAAAGTAGTTAATTGAATTAGGCAATCATAAGTTAAAATTAAGGAGTTCAATAATTAACAATCAAAATTGAGCAGACTGATGAGTCCACATCTTAGACTCTTTTTAGGCTTAGAATGCAAAGAAATATTTTCGTTGGTGTGATATTTGTTCCAAATACTAACTAATATGCATGTGTTATATCAAGAATTGAGCTAAAAGTGCAGAAGTGGAGTACCCTCAACAAAACATGGAAAAGGAGAAGCTCGGTTAACTTAGTTGGTGTATTGCCGAATGCTTAGTGATACCACCTAATATTTTAACAACCAAGTCTCAAGCTCATGCCTAACAGGTGGTTAGAATTGAAGTCTCAATACATATTCGACATATCGTCAAGATCATTTATTATGTTAGAACTCAAGACCCTAAGCTCGTGACAGAAGGACGATGTAGAAGAAACTTTTGTGAATTATTGGCAGAGGAATAGATTGTTGCCTAAATTTGCAGAGACTCAAGCCTTCAAGGAGATTCAGAGGAAAGTGGTCAAGTGCATATTTGGTGCATTGATGAAGTGGTTGGCAATGGCTGGCTTTGACCACCGTGTGGAAACTTGGTGCACAAACTTTTATGATTTTGCATAGACTATTTAAGAATTTCGAAAAGTACATTGTACATATCATTCACTTCAGATTTTATAAATAGAGAGAGAAAGAGTGAGACTAGGGCTTGGAACATTCTTGCTCAGTATTACAAGGGTTAGAGGTGTCAAGCTTATGGAGGCACTAATTAGCGAGATTTGCTTGTTTAAATCAACTTTTCTCTTACTATCCTTGTTACCCATGTACTCAGCTATTGAAATTGACATAGAATCTTTCTTTTCAAGCATGAGTGGCTAAAATTCTCATATTGTGGGTGTGTAAATAATATGGGACTTTGATTTCTATCCTGGGCCTTTGATGTTTTGACTATATTTTTGTTACTCTAAGTGAATTTATGTCCATTTTTATGTTTCATGTATAATCCTAAGGTTTCAAAATTGGAGTGTAGTTCAGATCTATAATTATTGCTTTATTCTCTATAGTACCTTTTGGGGTTGTAGTTGAATGCCACAACCATGGGTTCATTGTCTATGGTATTAGGTGGTTTGCTATGATTTCTCAATCCATGCGTGTCCTGGAGCGATCAGTGTATTATATCATAACTGAATCATTTGAAACACCTTATAGTCATAAATTGAAGCATAGGTTACCAGTATTCTAGCCTATTCACTCATCTATAACACAATTAGTCAAATGTTTAGTATCAGATTAGTAGATCTACTCCCATATTTGGACATCCCCAACAACTCTCTACCTCTATTGATTAGTTTCCTTAGTTAGTGTTGTTTTCTGAATCTTAATTTTAATAATTATAACCCTCCAATTTGAACCTACAATTGCCTAATTCTATGAAATAGTTCACCTCTCAATCCACCATTCCCTGTGGGATTTGACCCAAAATTTATTATTGGGTAAAATATTGATGATCATCAAAAATGGTGATCCCTCCTTCAACGTGTGTTTACCTATCAATTTCTAGCACCCTCAAGACTCGATCACTTCATAGGAGGAACACTAAGATGCATTTCATAATGGATTTTTTCCTCCTTCAAAAATGGTTAAGCTGAGAAGAAGTATTGAATACTTCAAAAGAAGTGATGGTGAGCCATTGCATGAGACTTGGATAACATTCTACAAACTCTTACTTCAATTCCCAAACCATGGAGTCCAAAACCACCTATTGTTGCAATACTTCTATGTAATTTTTCACTTAGTCAAGAAAGGTGTGCCTGACCAATTGGTACCAAGTGGAATCGTGAAGCAAACTTTTACTGTTGCTTGTGAATTATTTAATGACATAACTAAGATTAATTGAGCTTGGTATACAAGGATAACCTTGTATCTTCAATGTACAGGGGTTCGTCCAAAGAGAAACTTGCTAAAGATCAAGAGAGAGACAAAAACATGGCTAAAATGTTGACTCGATTAGATCTCTTGACTAAGCATTTAATGGAAGGAAACCAAAAGAGTTTTGATGTTATAGCTACAATTGGTGATTTAGTGTACGATAACGTACCGTATGAAGGAGGATATTATGAAGAGGTACATTATATAGGTAATCAGATGATGGGTTCTCGGTTGGATTTTCCAAGGCAACCCAAAAATCATGGTTGGAATAGTAGTGCTAGATAGCGAGATAGAACATCGGCTAGAACAACATCGAGTTAGAGGTTAGAGACACCGTGATACAGCAAGGGATATGTATGTTCCATCCCATGGATGGGTGAAGCCTATTGACCTTTAGGTGAACCCGAAAAACTTCTCGATTGAGGACATGTTGACCCAAATCATGACTAAGATTAAGGCCTCTAACAAAGTTTTAAAGGAGAAGAAATTCGATTTTTCACGACTGAGTCAAACTGTAACTTCATGCTCAGCTTCTATTAAGCACTTCAAGACACAACTTGGTAATATCTCAACCTATCTCAACCAAAGGCCAAAAAGATAATTGCCTAGTGACACAGTGGCTAACCCATAGAGTGTAGACCAACAATGTTTGGCCATTATGACATTAGTGGTAAAGTTGTAGAAGGTATCAGCACATGCCTATGGTTGAAGAAGGTGAGAAAGAATTGGAAGAAGAAGTAGGCACTGTGAGTGCTAATGATAATGATGACTGGGTTGTGAATAAAAGTGACGACATACTTCGCAATCCCAAGAGTAGTGAAAAGAGAAAGTTGGTGTTATGTACTCAATTCTAAAAGAGTAGCACCAAAAAAATCAATTTTAGCTATGATGTTAAAAGTAACTTAGGTTAAGATCGATCCACCACTCTCTCTAAGATTCAAGAAGAAAGAGGAGGATATTAAGTTTCAAAAATTTCTTTACATATTCAACTCTCTATCCGTAAATACCCTATTAGTTGAGGAGATAACCGAGATGTCATGGTATGCAAAGTTTATGAAGGGGTTAGTGACCAAGAAATGGACCTTGGAGTGTGAGATATTTGAGGTGTCTCATAATTGATGTACTATCCTCACAAAGAACTTAGCTGCTAAGGAAGTGGACCTTAGTACTCTCAAAATTCCCTACACTATTGAAACTTGCAAATTTAGCAAGGTGTTATGTGATTTAGGCACAAGCGTAAATCTCATGACTTTATATCTGAGTAGTTAGGGAGAGATACACCTTCACCAACAACGATACTATTGCTTATGGCTAATCGGTCCATCAAAAGATAGATTGGAATTCTACATATGTTTGGTGAATGTAGACAAGTTCATACTACAGTGAAATTTATGATCTTGGATTGTGAGGTATATGTTGATATGCCCATGATCTTAGGTAGGCTATTCTTGGCTGTCGAAAGGGCTCTGGAGAATGTTGGGAAAGGGAACTTGAGGTTAAGAGTGAATGAAGATGAGGCCTATTTAACATTTCTGGCACTTTAAAGCCAGCAAAAGAGCTACAAGTGGTACCAGTGATAAATCGATCATGGGTGACCTAAGGATAGGAGAAACTATGTCATACAATGACATTAAGTATGGTGCTGCTTGGCTGGCAACCCAAGGTTAGTAGGTAACCTTTCCTTTTTGAATAATGGGCATTGTTTTGTGCAGATGTATGTAAAGGGAGAGATTGATATGAAATGATAAAAGGGAGAATGGATGAGTTTGATCGGTGGATTGTCAGAGTTGAGACAACGATCACCAATTTGACGGCCTTTTAATACATCTGATAATTCATGAGGTTCTTTCAAATAAGGGGTTTTAAGTTGCAAGTTGACAAATTGTTGAACTAATTGAACAATGGTTAGTTTCACCGTTTTTTATGATTGGATTTAAGGTTTCAATTTTATTTAAGAAATGGTCATGAGGATAACCTACATAAAGCTGAAAGTGTTTGATAGAGTGAATCTGTATCGCCAACTCCTTGTGCCTGACAAATCTATTAAAGACTTTTAAAATTCCTCGGATTTTCACCTTTTAAATTCCCTCCATTTCACTTCCCTTACAAGACAACAATCCCTTTAATTTATCTTTTCCTTTGTTTCTTTTGTGTGAAGAAGTTCATCAACAAAATCTCTTACAAAATTCTCTATCTTATTGAATAATTGAAGAGGTATGTTCTTGACCCTTTGCTTTACAATTTTGAGGAAGAAAGATATCGAGAAGAGGGATATATTAGGGTTTTGTGAGCTCTTTAATCATAATTTATGGTTAAAATCTTGTTAGAAATCACATGGGTGATGTGTTTTTATGATTCTAGAAACCTATGCTTCATGTACACATATTTTATTTTAGTTTTTTGATTCATCTAAAAATCATGAAATAGAATGTGCATGTGTTATGAGATTGGCTAGATTTGATAAATATATTTCCCAAAAGGTTGAATGCTATCATGTATTGTCTCAATTTTGATATTGATTTCTTGATAGATAACCTTAAGTTGAGATAATTCCTTGACCATGATAATGCCTTGAATTAATATGCATGCTTGTTGTATCATTTTTCCTTGTGGGTTGTGGGAGATGTCTGAGTAGCCCCCAGATTCTTACGAGAAAAGTGATTTTGCCCTATGATAAATTGGGTGATGTCATTCTTAAGCGTAAGTCATCGCTTAATTAAGGATGTAGACATGATGACCATGTGAATGTAGCAATAGATAAATGAGCATGTTTTGATGTTGATAGTGGGTGATTGTGAGATTTTCCCATTTTTTATGTGCAAATGGATAAAAAATTTTAATGAGTGGGAATTGTCGTTTCAAGTCGATTTCAACTATGGTCATTTTGACTGCCAAAGTGGACTCTGCGATGCACTGAAATTTCACACATTGCTTTGTTTGATAGATCAAACAAATTTGTTTTCCATCACTAAATCAATTCAACGAATCACAAAATTTGCACCACAATCACTAAAAGTTGTAGTGATTGAAGTTTGAAAATTTACAAAACGGTGACAGTCTATTTGAATGCTGAATTAGTTCGGGATATCGCCAATCATGTTTAGCGGTCAAGCAAACATGTCCACTGAGAATGGTTTTCTTTTAAATAATCTTGAACTCTTTTTATTCTATGATTGATTGTCACACAATGTTTTGTGTTTGCTTTGTAAGGATGACCAAACGGAGCATACTTTGGGCAAGTCTACTAAACCTGATGCTTTACCTACTAATACAACTCCTAAAAGAAATCCAAGTGAGGATAGGTCTGAAACTTCCCATGATCCTCTCCTCCAAACATCCTAAAGAATTTAGGGGACAATATCTTCAAGGATTTTAAATAGATGTAGAAAGGGGCTCAAAAAAATTTTAGAGGAGGAGTGGTTATCAACAGATGGAGTTGTTGACAGGTATGTGGAGATTTGGTATATGCTTAAGTTCTATAACTTCCAGATGTTCACCAAACCTCAGGACCCATATGTCCCAAGCATGGTCCGTGAATTCTATGAGGCCTATAGAAAGGCCATTCGAAAAAGCAAAACCATGGTGAAGGTTATGCTCAAATCACTTGATGTAGTGGAAATTCGAGGTGTGGAGGTCCCATGTAATAAAATAGTGATAAATGATATTTTGGGATGCCCATATAGACATGAAAATGACATTAATGAGATGTTGAAGGTCCAAACATTCTATGACAACAAAGCGCGGTTGGCCCCTATTATTGGGATCCCTACTTCCTCGTGGTTAGAGGAGGGAACAATGATCCAAAAGAAAGAAATGAACATAGTAACAAGATTTTGGTTTGGATTTATCAACAGCAACTTGATGCCATCACAAAATAAGTCAATCCGTTGACACTCCCAAGTAGTGTTTGTTAGGTGTATGATGGACCTCCTGAAGGGTAAACCTTAGTGCAATGATCGCCCTTGAGATCCTCACTAGGAAAAGATAGTGCAGACCTCAATATCGTTTCCTAGCCTCATCACAGCCTTATGCAAGCAAGCTAGAGTTCCAAGAAACAAAAAGATTTATGTGGATATTAGTCCAACAACATCCACAGATATCTGAAGAATTGAGGTTGAGTTCCAAAGGGACAAGGAAGATCAGGCAAGGAAGAAGATGATAGATAGAACATTGATAATTGATGTTGAGGCCCTCGAGTCTGAAATAGCATAGTTGGTTGTCACACACCAAGCCTAGGGCATAGATATAATACAACAAATGGGAACCTAAAGGGATCCCAAATAAGCCTCTTAAGCTTATATAGTACATCCTTGGTTTTGTGGAAGCATAGAAGAGTAACAAACACGTAGCACATAATTTCTAATGGAAACAAGGATTTGAGCTCGCGCTATGGGGATGTAGTAGGAAAGAGGATAAGCATGAATCACATAAAAAATAAATCTAAGTGGTGGGTACGTATGACTCACTCTACGGGGAAAATAAGGGAATTAGGACTTTCATCTCATCCATATAACAAGCATTTAACACAAAACGTGAATAAGGGACTAAGGAAACCCTTTTTTGTAATACAAAAGCATAAAGAGTTAAGCTCAAATATATATAGCATAACCATATCCAACGACGCCTCTAATCCTGAATAAAATGGGAGTCAAAATATCTCTTTGGCTCATCCTCAAAATATAATATCCAAAAATAGACAAATTCTTAACAAGACATGAAAGTAAATGGATGTTGACCCCATAAATAGAGGACTCACCAATAGTAAATGTTCACTCAAGTCAACTATCCATGTGGAGGAGAATGATGGAAAGGAACTCTGGTCCCTACGTGGTTAGATTATGTTGGCAAAAGGCATGCGTTAGTACTTGGAATGTACTAAGTATCCGACGTAAGCCATAATTAAATAGTGTGTATAATCATAATCAACGGATATAATCTCAATATGGCATACATACTCAACACCATAGTAAAATATGCATTAGGGATCTTCAATTCATATAATATAACATACATATATGGGAAGAGACTATAACCAACATGTAAGACCAAATGAGCTACTTGGAATCCCGATGTTTACTCCACACAAGACTAGGATTGGTCTGTGTTGCTAGAGTAAACCAAACACTCACCTAATAGGAACTCCCCTAATTTAGAAAATGCTTCATGATCACCTTACGAGAACACCACCCTTTTCAGTATACTTATAGTATCAACTTTATGGGAATACCACCCTTTTTGGTATTTGATCTACATGTGTCATACGGGAATACCATCCTTTTTGGTCAATCATGCAACATGAGCTATATGGATCCATTAGGTAATTTACAATCCTATGGTGGCATCATACTTATGGGTCAATGGTTATCTACCATGGTCTTCTCGATTCTAGGTCACAATCCGAAGGAATATTCGAATCATACTATTGCCAAGATATGCAAAACAACATATTATCATGATACATTCATAAAGTTTCTCACGAAAACCAAAGCTTCTTAGTATCAATATAAGGCTTCGTATCATTCCTAATGCATTCATTGTTTCATAACATACGCCCTTTAATGACATATCATTCATGATTTCACATAATTTGATGTAAGGCCTTCATATTCATAGAAGCTTGGTTTACATCATTATTCAAATCATGGTTGGTTCATGTAAGAACTTTAGACCATGAAAATCATGAGTAAATGCCATGAAAGTTACCAAAATGTAATCACTTATTCATTAGTCAAGGAACCCACCGAAACATTGTAAAATATTGTTAAGGAATCATCAAACCCTCATATAAATCATAGATTTCACATGACTTTTCATTGATTTATCAAATACAAAGGTGTATCATCATAAAATTCATAACTTGGGAAATCACAAAGAGAAGGAGAATGATTGAGCACGTGGAGGAAAGGTCTCCACAATCAAAACCCACATACCTTAGTGATAGGAGAATGGAAAAACTTAGGAAAATGATGACAAATTCAAAACCCGAACTTGCACCTTCTTGCTTGAAACCTTGGGGGAAACTTGAGTGTTTTGGCACTTAGAGGATTTTTGAATAGGGTGGAATGGAGTAAATAATAGTTATGAAGGCTGACAAGGGGTCCTTTGAAGGTCAAAATGACATAGTATAGGCATTAAAGAATAAGAAAGATCGAATTTATCACTTTTAAAATTTTATCAGACAGGACCATGAGACACCATTTATGTATCGTGGTCCATTCTACAGGTTGTAGGTAAGGGTCTTGTCTGATAACATTTCAGACTTTCAGAAACTTCTTCTCTGATTTACATTCCACTATATGACTTAGACTCATAAATCACTTTATGGGCCGTCTGATAAGTTGTACATATGACTTGAGGAATTTTCATTTTGACCAAGCCTAATCTTCAACCCACGAGCACCATTTACAGCTCGTAGAACCAATTACGACCTATAGGACCCCTCATAACAACTGACACTCAAGAAATTTCTAGGACTCTTTTCTTGCACTTTTCACACTTCTCATGTTGGGGCCTTACAATATCTGCCCCTTGGGACCATTCATCCCATAATATTTGTAAGACATTCCCTAATGAACGGAATACATGCATCATATTCCAAATGCAGCATATGCACCATGCAAATATTTAAATCATCTTTAAGATTACATTTACAATGCAACCTCAAAATCAAATAAACATGCATAGATGACATGAAATGTCATGCAAGGAAAGGAGGCTCATAATTGGAATTAGTCATAGTACCTCAAGCTTTAGTAGAATGGAAGAGATAGTGGTATCTCTTTTTCATATCGGCTTTGGCTACCCATATGGGACTTTCGATTTGTTGGTTCTCCTAGAGGACTTTGACAGAGGGAATGTCTTTGTTCCTCAATCGCTTGACTTGCCTATCAAATATTTCTACTAAGGATTCTTCATAAGTTAGGTTCACTTCAACATTAACCACCTAGGGTCACAATAGAATTAGGGTCTCCAATTCATTTCCTCAACATGTAGACATGGAAAAGTGGATGAACCATATCAATTTCCCTGGGCAACACTAATTCGTACGTAACTTTACCAACACATCCCAAGATCTGGTAAGGCCCTATATACCTAGTGCTTAATTTATCATTCTTTCCAAAATGAACCACGCTCTGGCAAAACCTTCAAGTACATCCAATCATCAATTTCAAATCCAAGTTCTTTTCTTCTAATGCTGGCATAGGACCTTTGCCGGCTGTGAGTTTCCTTCAACCTATCCCTTATCATCCTCACCTTTTCTAAAGCTTTTAAAACTAGATACGGGCCCAACAAAGTGATCTTCACTACTTCAAACAATCCAAGCGGGTAATCAACAATGCCTCCTATACAAAGCTCCAAAGGGAGTCATTCTAATGCTAGAGTGATGGTTGTTGTTATATGTGAACTCTATAAGTGGAAGATACTCATCCCAGATACCTTTAAAATCCAAAATACAAGCTCTTAAAATATCCTAAAGAATTTGAATGGTCCTTTCGTCCTGGCCAACTGTTCGTGGATGAAAAGTCGTGCTAAGCTTAACTTTGGTACTGAGGGCCTTTTGGAAAGACCTCCAAAAGGGTGATGTGAATTGGGCACTGTGATTTGACATAATAAACAATGGGGTCCCAAGTAGTCTTACCAACTCATAAATATACAACTTGGCGTAGCCTTCGACACCATAAGTCATCTTAACTTGTAGGAAGTATTCGATTTTTTCATTTTATGAATAATGGCCAAATGGAATTAAAATGCTTCCAAGTCTTAGGCAAGCTAATCACAAAGTCCATGTTGACCTCCTCCTACTTCCAAGTAGGAATCTCAATGTCTTATGCTAGGCCACCCGAACATTATGTTCGGCCTTGACTTGTTGGTGACTATGCCAATCATCTATAAACTTGGTAATGTCCTCTTCATACCAACCTACCAATATACTTCCTTTAAATCTATATAAATTTTATTAGAACTAGGGTGAATAGAATAAGATGAATTATGCGACTCTTTCAAGACTAAGTCTCTTAATTCATCAACGTTGGGCACACATAACCTAACTTTGTACCTAAGAACAACATCTCCCCCCTTGGGAGATAACCACCACCTTGTCACCCCTTGCTAATGATTATTAATTCCACCAAAGCGAGATCAAAATCATGTTTAGATTTGACTTCTTTAATCAATGAATACTTCGAACAATCTATCACCACTACACTGCCATTATCGGCTTCATAAAATCAAACCTGTAACCTAAACAACTGATGGACCTCCCTTGCAAATTCATTCTTTCTATCCCTCACATGATCCACATTCTCCATAAACATCCAACTTAAGACATCGACCACAACATTAGCTTTTGCCTGGATAGTAATGTACACTCATGAAATAACCCTTGAGGAACTCCAATCATTTCCTTTTGTGATCGGTGAACACATCCATGTGAACCCTATTCAAATAATGATGCCATACCGTCAAGGCAAACACCACGGCTGCTAACTGAAGATCATGGGTGGGGTAGTTATCCTTACTCACCTTTATTTGCCTAGAAGCAAAGGCGATGATCTTACTATTTTGCATCAAGACACACCCCAAGATGAGTCTTGAAGCATCGCAATACACCACAAACCCTTTTAACCCTTCCAGTAGAGTCAAAATAGGAGCATATATAAGCTTATCTTTCAAAGTTTGGAAACTTCTTTCACATGCATAGATCGTACAAATTTAACCTTCTTTTGAGTCAACTTTGTCAAAGGAGAAGACATTTAAGAGAAACCATTAACGAGTCTCCAGTATCAGCCCGCTAATCCCAAGAAACTCCTAATATCAATTGGAGTAAAGGATCTAGGCCAATTTCTTATCACCTCAATCTTTCTTGGATCCACTTTAATGGCTTCGCTTGAGACTACATGCCATGGGAATGGAATCCTTTAACAAAATTTCGCATTTGTCAAACATGGCAAATAGTATTTCTTTCCTCAATGTTTGCAACACTACCATTAGATGCTTGGCATGCTCCTCTTTACTCTGAGAATACATAAAAACATCATCAATGACCACCACCAAACTTGTTGAGTTAGGGTTTAAAGACCCTACTCATAAGATCCATGAATATTGTTGGAGCATTAGTTAGATCGAGGGACATCACCATAAATTCAAAATGCCCATATCTTGTTCGAAAATCCATTTTGGGAATGTCACTCTCCCTTAATCTCAATTGATGATACCCGGACTAAAGGTCAATCTTTGAAAAGTGGCTATCCCATTGTAGTTGATCGGATAGATGATCTATCCTTGGTAAAGGGTACTTGTTTTTCACAGTAACCTTATTGAGTTGCCGGTAGTTGATGCACGTTCTAAGTGATCCATCTTTCTTTATCACAAATAATACTAGTGCACCCCAAAGTGACTTACTAGGCCTTATAAACCCTTTCTCGGACAAGCCATTCAATTTTTCCTTTAACTATTTCAACTCTGCTAGTCCAATCGGTAAGGATAATGGAAATGAGTTTGAGTATTTGGGAGGAGGTCTATACTGAAATATCTCATATTTAGTAGGGAGAGTAGGGAGTTAATTGGGAGAGACATGAAGAAAGTCATTGACCACCAAAACAAACTCAATAGGAGGGACTTTAGACTCGGCATCCTTAACCCAGACAATATGGTAAAAGAAACCTTTGGATATCAACAGTTAAGACACAAGATAAGAGATGAACCTACCCATCGCTACCGAGTCATGACCTTTGCACTCAAGGATGGGTTTATTAGAGAATCAAAACCTAACCTTATGAGTCCTACAATCAATAATAGCATGATATGCATGTAACCAATCCATCCAAAGAATGATGTCAAAATCTACCTTGTCTAGTTCAACAAAATCACAAGTCAAAACTTAATGGAATTTAGACACGAGAAACCTCTGTAGAATCTTTTACGAATAATGGACTCATCAATGGGGGTTGACTCCTAAAAAGGTTCACATAATAATTCGAGAGACATATGAAGTTGATTACCAATCAATGGAGTAATAAAAGAAAGAATGGCACTTAGATCAAATAACACATATGCATCAAAATTGTGGATCTTTAATATACTGGTGTGAAACACCCCTCATGTGCTTCAGAATGATCCATGATCATTATTTCCATATATCTCAAAATCCATGCATGATTTCAGAAATTCAACTTCATATTCTCGATCAGAGTGAAAATTGAGTGGGAAATGGGTATAACCAGGACTTTAGAAGACCTGTAGAGAAAAATAATTTTTGCTAATTTTTGAATTCTAGTGGTTGTCTGGGCCCAGGCTACAACACACCTGAGGTGCGGACTAGTGTAAGTGGGTACTCTATTTTTGTCGCTTCGTGCCAGGGGTGCAGACCAGTGCATTTTGTGCCCTATTTTTCCAAATAGTCCAGGGGCATTGGGGTCATAACCCAATGCCCATTTAAACGTGAAATCTTCCATTCTTAGACATTTTTCAACTCTATAACTCCCAAAATCCTTCTAAAACTATCACTACCAAGCCTAGGGTCTTGACGTGACACAGCACAAGGAGAACCCAAAGAGACCCCAAGCAAGCCTCTTAGAACATCATCACACATCCTTGCTCGCAGAAGCAATCAAACAAGCATCAAGAGATAATACATTGGGTTAACCGGGGCTAATAGAACACCTTAATATCATTGATATCAAGAATAATAAAGTCAACGCTCCTAGATAGATACATAAAAAGTCCAACAATACCTCTACTGCATAGATAAGAGTGGGGGCCACGACAAGCACTCGTGCTTACCCTCATAGTCAATACATAATAAAGAGAAAGATAGTCTGTGTACATAGCAAGAGATCATAAGCAATGGCCCCAGAATGGAGGACTCACAAACAAACTTGAGAGACAATCGATCTAGCCACGTGGAGGGGGAGGAGGATCAAGCGGTGATCCGGTTCCTACATGGTAATACCATGTAGGCATAGAGTATGCGTTAGTACATTTGAATATACTATGTATGTAGGATGCAATTCAACAATAGATAGATATCATAGGCAAAATGCATAAAAATACTTAGTAGATAACATAATAGCAAGATAGCTTGTATGAACGATGCTTGAAATAAAAATCATGCTTATATAGAACTCAACACATGTGCAAGGAGTGACCAATCTTAGTGCAATCCAAGCCTACCACCTCCTTATAGAGGCGCATGAGGTACAAACCCCTTCATGACGTTGATAGAGTACAAACCCCACCCAACAAGGTTGATAGGTACAAACCCCCAACAAGGTTGATGGGTACATACTCCAACAAGGTTGCACAGGCCTGCCACATCCCGAGCGAGGCGATCGAGGTACCAACCCCTCAACAAGGTTACATAGGCCTACAACCTCCAGAGTAAGGCTTGGTCATCCCCAAAACTATAGAGATAATACTGTATACATATATTCCATTCATTATCATTTCATCATCATATAGTCATTCAACTCATAAGACATGCATTAGACCTTTAATTCCTCAAGAAATCATAATTCAAACATTTTATCAAACACTTGACGTGTGTGTTGTGCTAGTGCAAAACCATGCAATTCAAAAGTGAAATCATGCTATAAAATCCAATGTAAAACCATCAATAGATACTTGGTATCATTCTCAAGCAATATACTTCAAAATCCTTCATCAAATCTCACAATAGATTTTAGACTCATAGCCCAAAACCTAGTAAAACAGTCACAATTTTATAAACCTCAACAAAGTGTGTAGTGAATTTCATAATACCTAAGACCTATGAGTAAATCCACTTTAAATCATGAAAATTAGAGTGAAACCTACTCCTATGTGTCATCTTACTACTCTCGTGGATTCGACTTACTATGTGATCG
>JAABOM020126711.1:0-21705 GCA_011800125.2 Solanum clarkiae | reverse complement strand
TGAAGCTTGAATGAAGCTCTTGAGATTCGGAATTAAACTTGAGACACTAGAATTTGGGTGAAATATTTGGTGAAGTATTAGAGAGGGTTTTGTGAGTGTATTGAGTGATATAGAGTTGAAAAAAGGGCTAAGTATGGGTACTTTTATGCATAAAAAGGCATGGGACCAAGATGCTAATGCCTTAGGTGGAAACAGGAAGAATAAGGAAGTCACAACACTACTCCATGATAGGTCCATGTTGCAGAGCTATCGTGGACAGTCACTGGAAATTGAAAAGTTGGCGAAAATTAAATTTCGCTACTAAGTCCTTTGAAATCATGGTTATACCTATTTTTCACTCAATTTTGTCCCCTAATCATGATTATAAAGTCGAATTTTTGATATTAGACACAAATTTTGAGATATATGAAAATTACGATTATGGGCATTTCTAAGGCACATTTTCTAGCATTTTTGGGGTGTTTCATAAATCGTGGTCCTATATGAGGCATAAAACTCCCTCACCATGGTTAGGGAGTATCATCCAAGTGCATATGTGAGCCACAAAATCCCATACCGAGTCATCGTTTCTTGTAGGTCGGGGACACTATTGAGTCTATTTGAGATAACTCGAGGCTCCTCATAGATGGAGCAAGCTGGCTTGCCCCAATCTGTCGGTTGTACGCCCTCCACATATATCATTTACATGCCCTTGACACACAACCATCTACCTGGAGCATCTAGAGGTGATGATTGGGGCACGATAGAGGACTCTATCTCTGATCTGTCCTCAGAATCTCCCTCAAAGCTGGACTATTCTTTGGATGAAGTCATTTGTGGTAGACTGCTCCCATTGCTATTTACCTCAGAGATGTGAAGAATTCCATCTAGTTCTTAATTGGGAAAAGTGTCTATTCATGGTGAAGGAAGGCATTATGTTGGGACACAAAATCTCCATCAAAGGCATTGAGGTAGATAGAGCCAAAGTGGAGGTGATTGAGAAGCTTCCTCCACCTATCTCTGTCAAGGGTGTGAGAAGTTTCCTAGGCCATGCTGGTTTTTATAGGTGCTTTATAAAAGACTTCTCAAAGATTGCACACCCTTTGTGCAAACTACTTGAGAAGGATGCTAGTTCATGTTTGATGATGCATGTCTGAAAGCTTTTGAAGGGTTGAAGCAGAAGTTGATATAAACCCTATTATAGTTTCTCTAGATTGGCCAAAGCCCTTTGAGATCATGTGTAATGCAACCAGGGTTATACTTGGTGTGGTGTTGGGATAGCGTAGAGAGAAGATTTTACATCCCATCTATTATGCCAGCAAAGCCCTAAATGCAGCACAAAAAAACTAAACTATCACAGAGTGGGAGTTACTTGCAGTGGTCTTTGCATTTGAGAAATTTAGATCTTATCTCTTGGAAAGCAAAGTCATTGTACATACTGACCATTTAATATTGCAGTACTTAATAGTGAAGAAGGATGTGAAACTAAGACTGATTAAATAGGTAATTTTTCTTCAAGAGTTTGACTTTGATGTGATTGACAGAAACGGGACTGAAAATTAGGCTTCAGACCACCTATCCAGATTAGAGGATAAGGCCGTGGCAAAGTTCAATGATGGGATGGAAATTGATGATTCATTCCCCGATGAGAGGGTACTAGTAGCATCACATGACTTGATACGATGGTTTGCAGATTATGCAAACTATTTGATTAGTGATATTGTGCCTTTGGACTTGACTACTCACCAGCTTTGTAATTTTATATTTGACGTGAGGAAGTTTTTCTGGGATGATCTGCATTTGTTTCGCGTCTATGCAGATAGGATTATTCATTACTGTGTTCCTGAGATGGAAATGATGAGCATGCTAGAAGTATGCCACTCATCCTTGGCGGGCGAGCATCAAATTGGAATTCAGACAACATAAAAGATCTTGCAGTGTGGCTACTATTTGGCCAACCATCCACCATGATGCCCATAACTATGTCAAGGCATGTGACAGATGCTAGAGAGAAGGTAGTGTTTCTCGCAAGCACGACCTCCCTCTAAACCCCTTTATGATGATTGAATTATTTGATGTTTTGGGGATAGATTTCATGGTCCTATTTGTTAGCTCATAGGAACTAGTATATTCTAGTGGCTGTAAACTATGTATCAAAATGGGTGGAGGCAGTGGTGCTTCCCAATAATGAAGGCAAGAGTGTCACAACATTCCTAAAGAGAAATATCTTCTCAAGGTTTGGTACCCCTCGGACAATCATTAGTGATGGAGGTTCCCATTTTTGCAATAGGTTGTTCAAAACTCTACTTGAAAAATATGGCAAAAATCCTTGGGTCGCAACACCCTACTATCCACAAACGAGTGGACAGGTTGAGGTGTCCAATAGGAAGATCAAACAAATTTTGTCCAAGAATGTGAATGCAAACCAGACTAACTGGTCGCGAAAGCTTGATGATACATTATAGGCAGACAAAGTTGCATTCAATACTCCCATAGGTATGTCTCCTTACCAACCTGTCTTTAGTAAAGCTTTTCACTTACTGGTAGAGCTTCAACATAAGGCGATGTGGGCTCTCAAAAAGTTAAATCTAGATTTGAATAATGCGGTTAACTCAAAGCTGAACTAACTCAACAAGCTTGATGAGTTCCATTTGAAAGAATATGATACCTCAACCCTATATAAGCAAAGAATGAAGCTGCAACATGATCGTCAGATTGAGAATCGCCAATTCGCACAAGGGGATTTGGTCTTACTATGCAACTCCAGACTGAAGTTGTTCCTTAGGAAACTCAAGTCCATATGGTTGGGGCCTTTCAAAGTTTCACAAGTTTTTTACCATAGGGCTATTGAATTGGAAAAGGGAAATGGCACAAAATTCAAAGTAAATGGCCAAAGAGTCAAATTGTGTCTTGGTAATGTTGAAGAAGTGAAGACAGTGGAAGTATGGACACTTGGTGAAGTTTGAGTACCTAATTTATCTAAGTCGTGCTGCGACAATAAATTAGGCGCTGCTTGGGAGGCAGCCCAAGGTGGAGACTAGTAGTTAGGCAACCAGGAACATTCTTTTTGACACCTATGCTTTGATTTAGTCATATTTTGCTGCGTTGAGGACAATACAAACTCTTTTCGATGGGGGTATGGGTAGTTATAAGCCTCGATGAAGTTTGAGTAACCATGACCTATAACTATCCCAAATTTCGAGTCCGAGGAGTTTCTCGCCTGTGTTATTTTCCTAAGGACATTTACTTTCTGTTGAATCGGTACATTCAAGATATGTAAGTAATGTTAGTAGTATTTTACACTAAAGACTATGACATATGTGTGTTTTGTGAAAAAATGATACCGATCAGATTATTTTCATGTTAGGTAGTTTTGATAACAACGATGTGTCAATAATTGATAGTGCTTGTTTTGATAAGTGAGGATTAATTTTGATGAAAAGGATGCACTGAGAGTCTATATGGATAGTATAATCAGAGCCAAGTATTTGTGAGCTTCTTTGCACAATTCTTATTCTGTGTTTCAATTCAGAACTTGCTTTGTTACTTTGACTAAGATGGTAGGTTAGTTGGTTAGGAAAGGAACTTAGGCCATTGTTGATATTAGTCCACTTAGCCTAAAATAACTAACCAAATGCTTGATGTATTTGATGTCGCTCAACCCGACTACTCAAAGGAAGAAGGGGTGGTCGTCATCAGCATAATAACCCAACTTTAAAGGTTCGGGTCGATCCTACAGGGAATTGTTGTTCAACGCGAAAGTGACTCGTTGGACCAAGTAATTGTAGAATCTGGGAAGTCATAATAATTAAGATAAATTTTCAACTAACAAGTTCTAATTAACGAATTAAACAACTATCAAGGGAAGATGTTGGGGATGTGCAAATATGGGAAATAATCTAATAATTGGGTCTAGATGCTTGACTACACGAGTTGATGTTGAGTGAATAGGTTAAGTTGCTTTTAATCCAAATCACCTATGATATATAAATGTTTCGCTTGGATCAGTTTAGATATTACATGCGGACCGCTGATGACACTCTTGGCCTAAGAAGTCGACCAAAACACCTACTACCTTAGTCATTGAATCCATGGATGTGGATATCAACTGAAACCCCATAAGTTTTCTGGCCATTATATCCATTCTACACTTTAATAATCCTAGCTATGGAACAATCAGAGATCTAAAAACAAAAACCCAAGTTTGCAACCTTGAGATTCATACATTAAACTTAGGGAGAAATATAAATTCACCCAAATCAACTGCTGATAAGTCAATACATCACAAACACACCAAGTAAATTAAAGACCCATATCAAAAGCACACCCCCAACATGGAGTCTTAGCCACACATGCTAGAAATTAAAGATTGATGATCATACATAGTAGCAGAAGTCATGGGTAACAAGATTGAGTACAAAAGTGGTTATCACCAGCTAATTCTATCTAATTTGTTGCCCAAAAGCTTCCAAAACCATAGCCTCCCTTGTACTCTAAGAAGAAGGTCTTATGTACTACTACTATAGTATAATTGTTCTAATATGGAATGAAACAGATGATGTACAATATCCTTTCCAAAATTGCTCATATACTCTGTGCAAAAAGTGTGAAAGTTTGTGCTGCAAAATATCATTTCGCAATCAAGGCTGACCATTGCTGAGCACTCCGACGATGTGCCGAATTTGCACTTGACCACTTTCCTGTGTATCTTCATGAGGCTTCTTCGAATGTGACATTAGGTGATGACTTTTTGCTCCGTCTTTCTAACTCGACAATGCGTTGAAATATCCCTCATATCGCCCTTATGTAAGTGTTTTGGGGCTTTGGGTGCTGCAACTTTAGGTGATCACTTATGCGCTTTGGCATATCACTGAGTATGGTTTATCAATCCTGAACGCACTCTGGACTTGACCTGGAATCATGGTCATTGCAAGTCAAGCGATCTCCATGAGCATTTGGCGAATTGCGGAGGATGTCGCCGACATCGCTTCTCATCGCCTTTTAGCAAGTTTGCTCATTTTCTAGGATTCCACCAAGTCTTTCCCTTTTGCACACTGTTAACTCCATTTTCTATCGTAGCACATACATATTTTTTAGCAATTGGAATTATTAGCACATTAAGGGCAATATTTCTTTCCAATTTAACCCTAGAATGAGTTCGAAATATGGAATCATCAACACTCCCAACTTAAGCCTTTGCTTTCCCTCAAGCAAATCAAACATTAATCTATCCAAGTCAGAGCTTACAAATAGGGCCACAGGGAGCAACATATACATTTTCAATTTTCTTCCTTTTTTGAACTTCCACAAACTACTTACATGACTTTGAAGCCTCGAAAGATGACTAAGGAGTAATCAAAATATGGGTATGCTCACAATTGCTCATATAACTGCTAATCACTACCCAAAAGCATCACCATTCTCCGTGAAGCCAAAGAAGATCCTAAACATTCAAGAATATGCCATTGATTTATAGAGGATCTCTTCAACTCTTGCTTTCCCAAAGGAGAAATAACATGTAAGATTCAACCCATAAGCTTGCCCTTATTCTCAATGGGAGTTCACCTGACTTTCTTCTGAACTAGAATGCCAAAGGCCTTTTCTAGGACTATAATATAGGATAAAGGTTGGGTATGATTGCATATGGTGAATAGTGGCTCACTCCTCCTTAAACTCTACATGTTCTTTTCTAGCACAAATATTCTTTGGTTCCCTTGTTCATTCATCTCATTCTTGACATCTCATTCGCTCTTGATTCATTCACCCTAAGTGTCTCCTTTTTGTCTTTTCTTTCATATCAAGATTTTCTTTCTCTTTTTTTGGAGGGTCCTCAATTTTCAAACTTTTTGCTTTTTCAATTTTTCTTCTTTTTCTAGGACTCCTCGATGTATTTCTTTGATTCTCACAGTTATTTTTCTGACTCTTTCATGGGAGACATTTCCTTCTTCTTATTAACCACCCCCAACTTAGCCTTTGTCCACTACTTTACCTTCAAGTTCAAAGAGGGATGGTAAGGAACAAAATGGACTTGTCTTTGACAAACATGAGTCAAGGTTACAAGGTTGCCAAAGAAGGGATTAAGGCTCAAAAGGGGTTCACTAAGGATTCGATTTACTGCCAAGGGATGTCACTATAGTAAAATTAGGCTAATGAAACCCAAGAAGGCCTAAGATCCTCTCCTAATCCGGAATTAACCATGTCACTTCTCAAGATAAATCAGGCAAGTTCTAGATGATACAATACAAGCATTTCAACATGATCACTAACCACACATTGGCAAGATAGCTTTGCATTCACACATCGTCAACACATTTACAATTTTTCGATTATCACATATCTAAGCTCAATTACTCACATAGTCAATTCAATATTCCTCAAATCCATTTGCAGATTAATTTATCAAGAAGGGACTAATTAGTGAATACATGCTCCTCATCCATGGCACTATCCAAATCGAAGATATAGATCATCAATGCTCATATTACTAAGGACTAAAGACACGATATCATATTCACACACTTATCATCTATGCATGGGGTTTGCCAAAAGTTTGCAACCGTTCGTTCATTCAATGAGAAAAACAAAAGAAAGAAAAACAAAAGAAATAAACAAAATAAACACTACTCTATTATAAACCAATTTTAAATTTTATTTACAATTAAATTACACCTCAACTATCAGAACCACCAACTCCCAACTTTAAAGGCAAAAAAATAGCATAACTCAAAAGTAAAAGTAACCAACTCAACCCCCCTCCTACAAAAGAAACATTCTTTCCAAGATGAATAAACAAAATACAAAACTTGAAGTAAGGGTGAGTAAGTTAAAGAATCCCTTTGATGTGTGTCATGATGCATTAGAGTTGGGACTGAAGGGAGCTCATCTAGGTCGGCTTTACCCTGATGTGATGGTATTCCTGCAGGGATGTAGACTTATACCATAACGAACTTTCTTTCCTTGCTAGCTTTGTTTTTTGCCCTCCTAGCTTTAAATTGGATGGCCAAAGTCTTCTATCTGGCCTTCTTAGCTGCTGCTATAAGAGGGTCTTCTATGGATTTGCACCTGTTTTTGAGAATATTGCCTTTAAATTAGCCTTGGTGGTGACACTTCTTGTTGATCCTTTGATGTCAGATCTATTTTTCTATATCTTAAGGGTCCTAAAGACCCAAGGGTTTGTGGGTACATCATGCCCATTTTCTTCCCAAATCATATCACACTCCTCCTTGTTGGAGGCTTTGATTGAAATAGATCGATAATGTCACAACCCAAGCCTAGGGCTTAGACATGACACGACGAATGGGGAACCCGAAGGAACCCCAAACAAGCCTCTTAACTTGTCATTACACATCATTGAACGTGGAAGTATATAAAAGACATAAGGAGTAAGGATAGGGGCAAAGGGCTAAGGAAAAATGCTTGCATAACATCATAATCAAGAGACAAGAGTCAAAATCATATCATAGATACATAGTATATCCAACAAACACCTCTAATACATAGATAAGAGCGAGGGCCAAGACAAAGCAAACAAGCTCACCCTCATGTCAAATAGAAAATAAAGAAGAGTGTCTCAATACATAATAAGAGAAAAATAGACTAAGGTTCCCAAAGTGGAGGACTCACCAACTAGCTTGAGTTGCACCGAACTAGCCACGTGGAGAAGGAGAATGATCAACTTCGGCACTTGTTCCTACATGGTGACATGATGTAGGCAAGAGTATGCGTTAGTGCCTTTAAATGTACTAAGTATGTAGGATGCAATGCAACAAGGGATATGCATCATAATCAAAATGCATAACAACAGGCAATAGGCATAATATAAAAATATGGCAGATATGATCAATGCATAAGTAAAACATGCTTATGTTACTCTATGCTCATAGAGGATATCAAATGTGTAGAAGAGACCAAACTAGATTTCTAAAGTACAAACCCCTTGGTAGGTCAGTGATGATTTCACCCATCACTCTAGTGTGTGATGTACAAATCCCTCATCTAGGTTAGTGACAATTGCACCTATCACCCTGGTGTGTGAGGTACGAACCTCTCATCTAGGTTAGTGATAATTGCACCTATTACCCTGGTGTGTGAGGTACAAACCCCTCATCTAGGTTAGTGGCAATCTCACCTACCACCCTAGTGTGAGAGATTCTAACCCCTCAACTAGGCTATCTAGGCTCTTAGTCCCCTCGACCGAGCATGGTCTAATGCAATACTTTATATAGAATATATCATATGTGTAAGCTCATTTCCTCATTATAACATCAATAATATCATATCTCATGCTTTGGACCTTCAATTACTCAAGAAACCACATCTGGACATTTTATCAAACACTTAGAGGGTGTGTAATGCTAGTATAAAACCATGAAATATAGAGATGAAATCATGAAAGAAAATCCATTGCAAAACTATCAATCAACACCTTGGGACACCCTCAAGCAATACACATCAAAACCCGTCATCAAATCTTACAATAAATTTATGATTTATAGCTCAAAACATAGCAAGACAGTCACAACTTTACATAGCTTTAACATAGTTCATAAACATGTTCACACTAGTAGACCCAATTGTAAAATCAACTTTAAATCATACAAATTGAGTAAAAAGGGGATTAGGGCACCATGGGTGGAAGAAACCCAATGGCTAAAACCTACATAACTTAGATTTGAGGAAGCTCTTGATGAAGATTTAAAATGGAGGCTTGAAGCTTGAAGGAAATCCTTAATTCTGGATGAGGTTTTTGAGGCTTGAATTTGGGAGTAAAAAATATGGCTAAGTGTTTGAGAGGATATTGGGGAATGTTTAGGATGATATGAGGATGAAATATGACTAAGTATAGGTAAAAACACAATTGGGAACATTTAGGTCCAAGACCCAAAAGCCTTGGACCGAGATAGAAATCACCCTCAACAAAATACATAGGTCTGCGATACGGACCTGTCACAGAGGCCAAATTAACACATGTCTGTGACAGCTGTGTATCGCGACACTGTTGTGGATCAATTTTGGATAAGAAAATTAAGAAAAATGAAACTTCTAATCGTTCACTCTTAAATTGGGGTTAGACCCTTTTCCCCCTAATTTTGACCCCCCGAACAAGAATATGAAGTCGGGGTTTATGATATTGCGCGTGAATTTTGAGATATATGAAATTAAAATTCTGGGCATTCTGAGGCACATTTTCGGGCACCTTTTGTGGTCGTTTCAATATCTCCCCCTTGGGAATATTCGTCCCTGAATGTAAAAGAAACATACAAGATATGAGCAATGAAGGACAAATCAGCCCCAACAAGAAGGCAACATGACATTTAAACATCATTTTCAAAACCTCAATATAAGTGTAAAATCATCATAGATTTGTCAATTTAAACATGAATGCATATGAATGACATAGGAGATGAGATATAAGACTTGAAATCACATAGGGGACTTAGAGTTAGTACCTCAGGCATGAGTAGAGTGGAAGAGATAAGGATACCACTTTTGCATGTCTGGCTCGGCGTCCCATGTAGCACTCTTAACTTGTTGGTTCCTCCGAAGGACCTTAACGGATGCTACCTCCTTGTTCCTCAATCTCTTCACTTGCCTATCCAAAATTTGAACCAGAGTCTCCTCATAAGTCAAGTTATGCTCAACAATATCCACAACATCAAGAGGCACAATATCATTAGGATCACCAATACATTTTCTCAACATAGAGACATGGAACATTGGATGAACCAAATTCATTTCACTAGGCAACTTCAACTCATAAGCTACCTTGCCAACCCTTTTCAACATCTCATAAGGACCAACATATCTTGGAATCAACTTCCCTTTTTAACAAAGTGGATCACACCTTTCATTAGAGAGACTTTCAAATAAACCCAATCATCCACTTTGAATTCAAAGTCTCTTCTTCTCACATTGGCATAGGATTTTTGATGACTTTGGACTGTTTTCAACCTTTCCCTGATCATCCTAACCTTCTCAAGTTCTTCCATAACCATATCTAATCCCAATAAAGCCACCTCTATAACCTCAAACCATCCAACCGGTGATCTACAACGTCTCCCATAAAGAGCCTCAAAATGAGCCATACCGATGCTAGAGTGATAGCTATTGTTGTGGGCAAACTCAATCAAAGAAAGATGGTTATCCCAACTACCCCTCAACTTTAATACACATGCCCTAAGCATATCTTCAAGTGTTTGAATTGTCCTTTTAGCTTGGCTATCCATTTATGGGTGGAAGGTCGTACTAAGGTGAACTTTTGTACCAAGACTCTTTTGAAAAGATATCCAAAAGTGTGAAGTGAATTGTGCACCACAATCCGATATGATAGACAAAGGAACTCCAAGTAACCTCACTAACTCATGGATGTATAACCTTGCATACTCTTCAGCCTCATAAGTGGACTTAACTGGTAGAAAGTGAGCCGATTGTCATCCTATTAACCATCGCCTAAATGGAATCAAAACCTTTTCTAGACTTGGGCAACCCAACTACAAAATCCATATTAATCACCTCCCACTTCCAAGTGGGAATCTCTATGTCTTGGGTTACGCCACCCGACATTTGATGTTCTCCTTTGACTTGTTGACAACTATGGAAACCAGAAATGAATATGGCAATGTCCCTCTTCATGCCTCTTCACCAATACACATCCCTCAAATCTTTATATATTTTGGTGGAACCAGGTGGATAGAATAAGAAGAATTATGGGCCTCATCATGGATTTTCTCCCTCAAATTACCAACACAAGGCACACACAACCTACCTTGGTACCTAAGGAAACCATCTCCCCCTTGGGAGAAAACCTCTACTTTGCCCCTTTTCACCAAGACCTTCAATTCAAGCAAGGAGGATTCAAGATCTTGTTTTGCTATCACCTAATCAACCAATGAAGACTTAGACCCATCAATAAGAACACCACCATCATCACCAATATTTTCCAACCAAACCCCCAATCTAGCTAGTTGATGCACCTCCCTAGCCATTTCCTTATCACCCCCATCAATATGAGCTAGGCTACCCATAGACACCCTACTTAAAGCATCCACCACAACATTTGCCTTACCCGGATGATAGTGCACACTCATATTATAGTCTTTAAGAAGTTCTAACCATCTTCTTTTCCTCAAGTGAGATTTTTTGAGTGAAGACATATTGGAGGCTCTTATATCTGTGAACACATCCACATGCACCCCATAAAGGTGGTGCCGCCAAATCTTTAATGCAAACACAACGACAACTAACTCTATATCATGGGTAGGGTAGTTCCTTTCATGTACCTTGAGTTGTCTAGAAGCATAGGCTATGACCTTCCCATTTTGCATCAACACCCAACCCAAACCAACTCGGGAAGCATCACAATATACTATAAATCCCTCAAGCCCATCTGATAGTGACAATATAGGAGCGGACACAAGCTTGTCTTTCAATGTTTAGAAGCTTCTTTCACACTCATTGGTCCGAACAAACTTAACCTTCTTTTGAGTCAATTTTTTCATAGGGGAAGCAATGGAGGAGAACCCATTCACAAACCTTTTATAATAACCCGCTAGGCCAAAGAAGATCCTAATATCCAATGGGGTCAATGGTCTAGGCCAATTTCTAACCACATCAGTTTTCTTAGGATCCACTTTTACACCATCCCCAGATACCACATGACTCAAGAATGCAACTCCTTCAACCATAATTCACACTTGTTATATTTGGCATACAATTTCTCCTCCCTCAACCTTTGCAACATAACCCTCAAATGCCCCATATGCTCCTCCCTACTATGTGAATAGATCAAAATGCCATCAATGAAGACCACAACAAAGGAATCAAGGTACGGTTTGAAGAACCTATTCATTAGGTCCATGAAGATGGCTGGTGCACTGGGCAACCCAAACGACATCACAACAAACTCATAATGCCCAAATCTAGTCCAGAAAGCTGTCTTGGGAATATCACATTCCCTCACCCTCACTTGATGATATTCGGACCGAAGATCAATCTTAGAGAAAAAACTAACCCCATGTAATCGGTCAAACAAATCATCAATTCTTAGAAGAGGATACCTATGCTTTATAGTGACCCTATTGAGTTGCCGGTAGTCAATACACATTCTAAGGGACCCATCCTTCTTTTTCATAAACAACACCGGAGCACCCCAAGGTGATTGGCTAGGCCTAATAAATCCCTTCTCCAACAAATCTTTCAATTGTTCCTTTAACTCCTTCAACTTTGTTGGGACCATACGGTAAGGGAAATGGAGATAGGTTGAGCATCGAGGAGGAGGTCTACACCAAAATCTATTTCCTTTTCGGGAGGAACACCGAGAAGGTCATTTGGGAAAATATCAAGGAACTCATTTACAATCAGAACCAACTCTATGGAAGGGACTTTGGACTCCACATCTCTAACCTTCACATGATGGTGAAGATACCCCTTAGAGATCAACTTATGGGCTTTAATGCAAGAAATGAATCTACCCTTGACCACCACATCTTGACTTTCTCACTCAAGAATGGGTTCATTTGAAAATTGGAATTTGACCCTATGGGTTCTACAATCAATGGAAGCATAGTAGGCATGCAACCAATCCATTCCAAGAATGACATCAAAATCCACCATGTCTAATTCAACAAGATCACAAGGCAATAACTTATGCAAAATGCAAATTAGGACAACTTCTATAAACTTTCCTAGCAACAATAGAAGCACCAATAGGAGTAGACACTTCATATGACTCATGCAACAACTCGGGGTCAATATGGAACCTTTTAGCAACAAAAGGGGTAACAAAAGAAAGAGTGAAACCCGGATCAATCAAAGTATATACATCAAAGTCAAAGATTTTAACAAACAACATCGGGAACCTCACCAACCCCTTGATTCCTATGAATAGCATAAAACTGATTGTGCCTTGGGGCACCACCTTGAGGACCACCTCTAACCAATGGAACCATATTTACACCCCGACCTTTGCTAGGATTTCTTGAACAATCCATCTTCTTGTGACCAAGCTCCCCATATTCATAGCATGCATTAGAACCCTTCAAACATGGGCCCCTATGACCCCCTCCATATTTGGTACACACATCATTAGGAGCCACACTACCAACACCTTGAGACCTAGGGAGGTCATTGGCAAATCCCCTATTAGTAGCATGATGATACCCTTAGCCTTGATGGAACCGGCCACCCTTTTGGAATTTATCCCTAAGACGGGCCCTCTTGGCCTCATGCCCTTTTCTCTTCCTCAATTTCTCCTCTTCCATTTGCTCGGCATAGGTCATAAACCGAAATAAGTCCTTGTCACTAATTAGCATGGATGACCGGCATTCTTCACTTACTAAGTTGGAGACCCCCATCATGAATTTATTCATCCTAGATCTAGGATCGACCACCAAATAAGGAGCATACTTTGAAAGTTGATTAAACTTGAGGGCATACTCCCTCACACTCATAGCACCTTTTTTCAAGTTCATAAACTCTACCAACTTAGATTCCCTAAGCTCAAGAGAGAAAAACCAATTAAGGAAAGCCAATTTGAACTCCTCCCAAAGCACCACATTACCAATTCCCTTCTCACCCTTCCATTGATCATACCATATTTGGGCTACCCCTTTGAGTTGGTATGCAGCTAACGCTACCTTTTCATTCGGCCCAATACCAATGATATTCAAAATCTTGTAGACCTCATCAATGAACTCTTATGGATCTTCATCCACCTTTGACCCATAGAATACTAGAGGATTCGTCCTTATGAAGTCCTTACCTATCTCCCAGGGTAGTAGCATGAGGGGCTTGGGCCCCTAGATTGACTTGATTGTCCACAACTTAGGGAATCATAGTGAGAGCATCCCAGATTTCACCATTGGTAGGTTGCTCCTCGGGAGTTTGGGTCCTTCTTGATTGAGTGTTTGGCATGATCTAGCATAGCAAAGAACAATCATTAGCGGGGAAAAACTTACCACAACTCTATAGCATGACTTAGAATATGAAGAAGGGAATTATTTCCTAAAACGTCTCATAACTTCCTCTCATAGTCATGGCGCACTTCATGACCATGAATAGGACTCTAATCGACGCGGTGTCTCGGACTCCAAGGATCTGTCAACCTAGTGTTGTGATACCAAGTTTGTCATGACCCAAGCTTAGGGCCTAGACGTGACACGATGGATGGAGAACCCAAAGGAACCCCAATTAAGCCTCTTAACTTGTCATTACACATCATCTATCGCGGAAGCATATAAAAGACATAAGGAGTAAGGATAGGGGCAAAGAGCTAAGGGAAAAAGCTTGCACAACATCATAATCAAAAGACAAGAGTCAAACTCATGTCATAGGTACATAATATATCCAATAAACACCTCTAATACATAGATTAGAGCGAGGGCCAAGACAAAGCAATTGGGCTCACCCTCACAGTCAAATAGAAAATAAAGAAGAGTGTCTTAATACATAATAAGAGAAACATAAACTAAGGTCCCCGAAGTGGAGGACTCACCAACTAGCTTGAGTAATACCGAACTAGGACCGTGGAGAAGGAGGATGATCAACTTCGGCACTGGTTCCTACATAGTGACATCATGTAGGTAAGAGTATGCATTAGTGCCTTTAAATGTACTAAGTATATAGGATACAATGCAACATGGGATATGCATCATAATCAAAATGCATAACAATAGGCAATAAATAATATAACAATATGACATGTATGATCAATGCATAAGTAAAACATACTTAGGTAACTCATGCTCATATCGGATATCATATGTGTAGAAGGGACCACACTAGATTTCTAAAGTACAAACCCCTTGGTAGGTCAGTGATGATTTCACCCATCACTCTAGTGTGTGATGTACAAATCCCTCATCTAGGTTAGTGATAATTGCACCTATCACCCTGGTGTGTGAGGTACAAACCCCTCATCTAGGTTATTGACAATCTAACCTACTACCCTGGTGTTTGAGATTCTAACCCCTCAACTAGGCTATCTAGGCTCTTAGTCCACCCAAACTAGGCATGGTCTAATGCAACACTCTCTCTCTATATATATTATATCATATTCATAAGCTCATTTCATCATTATAACATCAATCATGTAATATCTCATGCTTTAGACCTTCAATTCCTCAAGAAACCACATCTGGAACATTTTATCAAACATTTGGAGGGTGTGTAATGCTAGTATAAAATCATGAAATATAGAGATGAAATCATGCAAGAAAATCCATTGTAAAACAATCAATTAACTCCTTGCAATACCTTCAAGCAATATACATCAAAACCCCTCATCAAACTTTACTATAGATCCAAGATTTATAGCTCAAAATATAGTAAAACAATCACAACTTTACATAGCTTTAACATAGTTCATAGACATGTTCACACTAGTAAACCCAATTCTAAAATCAACTTTAAATCATACAAAGTGATTAAAAAAGGGATTAGGGTACCATGGGTGGAAGAAACCAATGGCTAAAACCTACATACCTTAGCTTTGAGGAAGCTCTTGATGAAGATTGAAAATGGAGGCTTGAAGCTTGAAGAAAATCCTTAATTCCGAATGAAGGTCTTAAGGCTTGAATTTGGGAGTGAAAAATATAGGTAAGTGTTTGAGAGGATATTGGGGAATGTTTAGGATTATATGAGGGTGAAATATTACTAAGTATAGGTAAAAACACGTTTGAGAATACTTAGGCCCAAGACCCAAAAGCCTTGGATCGAGATAGAAATCACTGGCAATAAAATACATATGTCCACGTCTGGTCGCAGACCTATCGCAAAGGCCATACTAACACATGTCCGCGACAACTGCGCGTCGTGGCACTGTCGTGGATCAATTCTGGATAAGAAAATTACAAAAAATGAAATTGCTAATTGTTTGCTCTTAATTTTGGGTTATACCCTTCCTCCTCTAATTTTGACCCCCTGAACAAGAATATGAAGTCAAATTTTCGATATCGCTCATGGATTTTGAGATATATTAAATTTAAAATTTTGGAAATTTCGAGGCACACTTTCGGGAACGTTTTGGGGTTATTTCATATAAAACAATACTTGCAACTAGTAAGGACTGACAACAGCTAACAATTTCCAGAAAAGAACATTGAGAATTCAAAGTGTGGTAGACCGCCTATCGGTCTCGGTGCATTGCCGAGGTAGAAGAGTGGTCAAATTGGCCTTCGCCAGAAATGATAGAGTCTAACAGGAGAAAATACTAGCAAATTGGGTGATGCTTCAGATGGATCAGTGAATCACCGAATCGCTTCGATGATCTCAGTTCCCATCACCTAATATCACAGAGATCACAAGTAAGGAGGCATGCTACAATGACGATGAGGAGGGGTGTTTGGCGCATTGTTGGTAACATCCAAAATATACTTATCAAAAGAAATACAAATGGTCATTTGCAATATACTTACCTAACTTTTGATTCGTGATCGATCCCACTGGGAATATGAAAAAATATTAACAATAGTAAAAATTTTAACTTGATAGTCACTATCAAAATTGGGGGGCGGGGGAGATTTAATTTAAGAAAATAGAAAACAACAATAAAAATAATAATAGCTTGTAATTTAGTATTTGTGTGTGTAAAGATAAATAGAAGTAACTAGGAATGTGTTCCCGTGATTTTATAACTTAGCAAGAGTAATGTATTAGTGATCTATTTCAATATTTAACATGCAGAACGGTAAGTTAAGTTCACCAAACCTATTGGCCCAGGCTAGAGGCGAATTTCACTATGTGATTTGATTCATCCCCGCAGTGTGACATTACTAACCTTTACCTATTCTCCCAATATAACTTCCCCTTGGCGCAGTTCGGTTGATTATATGAGAAACATCAATCGAATCCTGTTATTTAATTTCTTTTCCTATTCTTTACTACCTTGGTCCAGTCAATAACACTAGGCAGGTTCTAATGTTGGCCACCATTAGAAAGCAATAAAAATGAAGAGAATTAATAAAAACAAAGAGAATTAATTAGTACAAGCATAAAATTTACTCAAGAATCACTAGTTACATTAACTTACTTTGTTAATCCATCATAGTTCCCACAGTTTTAGTTATAAAATTTAGCTACTCATTATTATTGAAAAAACACAATTAAAATTTATAAAAATTAATTTACTTGTGTTAATCATAAAGATTTAAGAATAATAGCTAAATAATCTTCCAATAGTCAAGAATACAAATAAATATAAGAAGAGTTGAAAAGAATAAACCAAAATTCTCTTCTCTGTGTGACAGGTCTTCCAAAAATTTCAAGCTATAAAATTCTAAAACCTAAATTATGGGTAAGTAGTAGATGGTTAGTTAGGTTAGTTGTGGAAGATTTATTTTTTATAGACTATTTTATAAATATAGAAAATAACCAAGTTCAAAATAAATTGGGAAATCCACCACTGGAAGGAAATTTATCTTCTCCGTGTATTTGTAAATTGTTGCCGCGGCTCAAATATTTGCTCTTTTCGTGGAGAAGCTGCCATATGGAAACAATCAAATTTGCAATTTTGGACTGCAAATTGAATCATGCACAAGGTATTTTTCTATATTTTATTGAATTTAATCTATTAAGCTGCCTACTTGATTTTTCTTCTATAATCTTTTATTTTTAATTCGTTTTAGCACCAAATTTCATCATCACAAATAAAAGATACAATTTTAACATAATCGATAAAATTTATGCTCAAAAAGGATAAATAAAAGATCAAATATGAGATAAATAATGATTAAATATAGTTATTTTTAGTCTCACATCAACACCCCATACTTAAACTTTTGCTCGTCCTCGAGCAAACATTAAAGCTCATCTCCGAAAAATATCCTAAGAATACCGCCACTTTGGTTGATACAAATAATTTAAACCATGAAACAATTCGTAACATTAATTATACTTTCCGATCATTATGCAAGATATTCAACAAAATAAACTTCTAATATTCTAATCTCAAACACGGACTTTAACTTATCACATTAAGTTTGCTCACCTGCTCCATCAAAAAAAGCTAATAAAATTACCTATATATCATAAAACAAGTGCTCTCACAAGAAGAAATAGTCCATACACTCAATTTAAAGAATTGAATATAGATTAAGGACATAGCATCAAAGAACATCTCTCGCACTCACAAAAGAATTCATATGTATGCAAAAAGAACCATAGGCTTGCCCACTATATATATCTCCACTAATTAAGTATGCTTGAATAGACCAAATTAGGACTTTAATAGGTTGTAATATTGGCTAGGGGACGGGGTAATAAATTATATAATAGCAATTTAAACTTCCTTAGACACTTTGCACACTCCCTATTTATTTTCTTTTGGTTTGAACTTTATCACCCTGTTTTTTCACTTTCTTTCTTTTTTTCCTCCCTCTCTTCAATTATTTTCACAAAGCTCTTATCATATCAAGAATACTTCAATCAATATTTTTTTTTCATATCCCATTATTTTTTCTTTTCTTTATAATAGTCACCTCCAGCTAAGCATTTTTGCTTGAGTCGAGGTGCACAATGTCCTATGATGAACCAAAGCCACTTATAGTAGCCACCCTCAAATTAGGTGTTTTGCCTATGTCGAGGTGCACGATGTCCAATGGGGGACCAGAGCCAAAGTGAGAATTACAAAAATAGTTGGAAGGTGAATTTGGATAATATAATGAAAGGGTCTATTTTAGGCTCAAAAGTGTTACTAGTGATATAATATCTGAAAGGCTAAATTTCACAAGGCAAGTCAACAAAAGCCTATTATCAATTTTTAAATTAGCAATACTTTTTATTTCGCTTCAATAACATGCCGGGCAAGTTCTAATCTAAGAGGCAAAACATGAAATATATGCAAATAACCTCACCACACACGACACAAGTTTCAATCAAGATGAATCAATTCTACTCTTAAGATAGACAGGGTCATAAAAACTTTATAAAATAAGAATAAGTTATATACAAAGTCACAACTATGAGCCTAGGCATCAGAAAGTCTATTTTATTCAAGCACTTACAAAAAAATACTAATCAAAATCATTCCTAAATTGTTTTGTATCAACCAAGTTAAAAAAATCTTTTCTTTTCTCTCCAAAAATAAAATAAAATAAAACACTAAAAGTAAAACCTACTTTAACCAAAAAAATTTGGCTCAGTGGACTTTCCTTCGGAAAAGAATCGAAAAGAAAAATCAAGGAGCAGGTGAAGTATTCTCTAATAAAAATCTAAAAATCTAAGAATCATAGAAAGAAAAAACACTAGTTTACTCTAAAAAAAGAAAGAAAAGAAAAATCTTTTTGTATTTTTGTATTTTTTTACTTTTTAAGATTTAAAAATAAATAGTTACACAAATCTTATAGCATACATCACCCTTGAAAATATTGAAAGATATTCCATCTCACACTTAAAATTATGCTTTATCTCCAAAGTAATTTATAGAAAAGAGATGAAGCAGAAGGTAAGAAATACTCCCTGAGACCCTTTAGGTTCTAGCTAGAAACATATTTTTTCAATATTTATCAAGGCTCTCGCGTACCCCACACTTAAGCTCAAAAAATGTGTTCCTTATCTTCAAATTTGGGCACTCAGACTTCCTCTAAATCTGCAAAAATAAAAACAATACAAAAAAAAAATACTATATATATAAAAAAAAGAAAATAAGAAGTTACACCACTAGTTGGAGGCCTTCTACTTTTTCTTCCACCTTGAACTTATGAATTGTACCCCTAATTCTTTTTCAATTTTCTATTATGCTCAAAGGGTGGTGGTATAAAAATAAGAGAAACAAACAATAAAGTTCACATGTTGTACTTTCTAGACTTTAAATGAGGAATGTAATTTTTTGATTTGTACCCAATAAATTCAAGAATATAAACATATTTTTCCTCCTTACATTCTTCCATATGCTCAGATGATTCGATTAATATCTTATCATCTAAACATAATGTAGAAAAATAACTGGAATGAGGTCCAATGCATCTTAATTCATGAATGACATTATTATTTACATCCTCATGTTTACAATAATATTATATACCTCTTCACATAACTCTCGTGTACTTTCATCAATAGTGACAACATCAATAATAGTATGATCAAGTGGTTGACCATTCAATTTTAGCTCTTCAAGTTGGCCTATAAGTATTTTTTCTTCCTCACACAATTCATAACTAGCTTGTTGAGCGGCAAACATATCAACTTTTATACTCAACACTTAAAAAGCACATAATTATCTAAGTTGAGATTTTCTGATATTTTCAAGAAGTACACATTGCCATTCAAAAACTTATCTACAACCTCTCTCATCCTAATGCTCCAATCATTCAATATTTCTTCGATGAGGGCGTCATATTAATAATTAAAAAAAGAGAAAATAAAAAATTAAAAAAATAATAAAAAGAAAGTTATGGACTACAAGTAAAAATAATTACTAAAGACAATATTTAAATCATATTCCCCGGCAACGGCACCATTTTTTGGTAATATCCAAAATATACTTCTCAAAAGAAATATAAACAATCGTTTGCAATATATTTATCCAACTTGTGAGTTGGGGTCGATCCCACAAGTAATATGAAAAAATATTGACAATAGCAAAAATTTTAATATGATAGTCGCTATCAAAATTTGGGGGGGGGGGTTAATTTAAGAAAATAGAAAAAATAATAATAGCTTTTAAT
The DNA here is from genome assembly GCA_011800125.2 of Solanum clarkiae. Lineage (NCBI taxonomy): Eukaryota > Viridiplantae > Streptophyta > Magnoliopsida > Solanales > Solanaceae > Solanum > Solanum clarkiae. The sequence goes on along the minus strand of JAABOM020126711.1, from coordinate 1,066 downwards.
TTAATATTTGTTTGTGTCAAGATAAATAGAAGTATCTAGGAATGTGTTCTCATGATTTTATAACTTAGCAAGAATAATGTGTTAGTGATCTATTTAAATATTTAGCATGCAGAACGGTGAGTTAAGTTCACCAAACCCTAGGCGAGAGGCGAGAGGTAAATTTCACTATGTGATTTGGTCCATCCCTGTAGTGTGACATTACTAACCCTTTCCTTTTCTCTCAGTACAACCTCCCCTTGGCCCAGTTCGTTTGATTAGACGAGAAACATCAATCAAATTTTGTTAATTAATCTCTTTTTCTATTCATTACTACCTTAGTCCAGTCAGTAACACTAGTGTAACACCCCGTGAAATTACTGAAATACCCATAAAATGTATTTGCACACAATGCGTCTTCCAAAGCTCTGATAGAAAATTCGAGATCGGATTTGCGATCAACACGGAGAATCGAGCCAGAAAATGGTCTCGACCTGATTTGAGAGCACCGGGTCGAAAAATAAAAATCCAAAAATTTTCAAAAACAGTAGCAAATTCGCGCCCCTGGCGCAATGTGGAAGGGGCGTGGAGATGTTCTTGCGATTTTTATTTGTTTCTTTTTTCGACGAGAATTACATTTTTTGAAAAAATGCGAAATAACACTTGTCCGTGCCCCTGGCGCGATGTGGACTTGTGTGTTTTTTTTTGAAAAAAAATTTCTTTATATACGGGAAGAGAATTTTGGTCCTTCACAACCCATTTTTAAGTCCCAAAACGTGTTTTAAAGGTCGTTATTAGTGAAAAGGTTTCAAAATTCCATATTTTTCTTCTAAGTCTAAACATAGAGTCTGAGAGGAGAAGAAGAGACAGTTTTAAGGATTCAAGGTTCAAGGCCAAGGTTTCTTTGAAGATTCAAACAATCTTCATTCCAGGTATGTAAAGGCTACCCAGAACATGGAATTGTTCTTCCATGTGCCCAAATGTATAGATTGAGTTGTTAGTTGATAGTTGATAGGTCATGAGTTGAGATTCATGAAGAATTTCTTGATATTTATCTGTAGTTCTTATATATTATCTTAAATTGATGATC
>JAABOM020126700.1:0-21707 GCA_011800125.2 Solanum clarkiae | reverse complement strand
ATAACAACAATCAGAATAATAACAACAATAAGAAGAATAATAACAATAATAATAACAATAATAACATAATAATAATAATAATTATAATAATAATAATAACAATAATAACAACAACAATAATAAGAACAATATTAACAATAACAATAATAATAATAACAATAATAATAACAATAATAACATAATAATAATAATAATAATTATAACAACAACAACAACAAATGTAATTTATATTATTTTTTTGAATGAGACCTATTTTTATAACCGGTGAAAAATTTTGAATAAACTTTAACTATTTCATAAACTTATCATTTCAAGTATTATAATTATAATTGAATTGAAAACACATTAAACTTTTAAAGAAAAAAAATTGTGATTAATTTAAATATAGAAATTCATGGTTGAAGAGTTTTATTTTATTTTATTTTTTTACTATTTTGTAAATTTATCATTTTATTAAACTGTCTAGACAGGTGTATTTGTGACAAGGACAACAATAAATGAAAATTTTGAAATATTATACTCTTTTTTTTGAAATATTTTCTCATATAATTTTCAAAATTTGAGTTTAAATGAAATTTTAGTTGGAATAAAATTGACTTCTTGAACTCTTATATGACGTGTGTGTATATATATATGACGCTATCAATTCTCATAATTAATCTCATTTAATTGCAGATTACTTTATATTTTTAATATTTTACCAATGTGTTTGAAAAAGTTTTATTGCAAGTTCTTTTCTAGGTAAAAATTTATTTCAATGCAGGTTACATTATTTAATTATTTTTTAATTATATAATTTTACTTTTTCCTCCAAAATTTATATTAAGAATTTTTGTGCATTGTGAAATTCTTTTTCATTCCTAGGACAAAGTAATATAGCTTTGAATTTGAATAAAAAATAGAATCTTAATCGAATCGGAGATAAAAATTAATTTGATAAAGGTGAAGTGTTTTTACTGAATTTGCAATCAAAACCGCTGCGAACAAATTATATTATGTTGGAGCCTTCTTCTAATCATTGTTGTTATACATCATCAGACTAATCAATTCTATTTTGAAGTTATATCTTTTATAAAAATGTAAGTAGATAAATTATCAATTAATATGTCAATTTACATTCTGATAAAATAAAATTATAATTTAAGAGAAATAGTCAATAAGTCAACAACTTCTACAATATAAAATCTGCTCCTAATAGATAAGTCTAAAAATGAAAAAAATTATGAACAATGGAATAAAAGTTCAGAAATAAACTACATTTCGAGAATTAAAAAAAAAGAGACATATTTCTATTATATTTTAAAAAATTAAGAATATTAGGTAAAGTGAAAAGCTATTAAAGAGTCACATTGTTGTAGGGATATTAAGTCGGACTAAAATAAGAAAATAAGTTATAAATTAATGTGAAATATTCAAAAATAAATAAAATTAAATTAAAGTTTAAAGAAATTAAAGGGCAGAACTTTCTTTATGTGAGAAAGTTTTTGTTCAAAAAAAAAAAAAAAGCAGAATCCCAAATGGTATATACCATGCAAGCTAAACTCTTGATAATAATGGATTCAATGAACATTAAAATATAAAAAGTTAAGTAACTTAAATTTAAATTTAAAAAATAATACAGAAGAAACTTAGTTATTTATGACATTTAACATAATTTTTTTTAATCATAGTTAAATTAGTGAAAAGTAATTAAGATACAATAGAAAAAAAATATACAAAGACATAGGTGTAAGGGGTATGAAGATAGTATTTTGAAGTAATTTTAATAATAACAATTAAGTATTTAGATAATATACATATTATTGTTCAGCTGTAGGTATTATTGCAGGTCAATCGATTGGAGAACCGGGTACTCAATTAACATTAAGAACTTATTTTAAATTAAAAAGATGTAATAAGATGATAATTTTTTTAAAAAAAGTAAACAAAATAAGTATATCTATTTATACTACTAAGAAGAGATTTTGATCATATTAAATCAAGTGATAAGTTAGTAAAAATCAATATTAACAATCTTTATAACTTTAAGTAATGAATAATCAAATTAAAAAATTTAAAAATATAAAAGTTATTTGATAATTTTATGATTACGGGAAATAGGAGTGGGGGTGGGGGGTGGGGGTTCATTTCTTTGAGGAGCAAGATATTGCTAAACTTTTATAAAACAATATTATTTAACACAACAATAAAATCTAAAAGTAATACTTTAATATTATTTGTGTATCGCACAAATATATATACTACTGTTATTATAAAAGCATTAATGTTAGAACTTTAAACATTGATCGCGAAAATATCATCAATATTGATAAATTTTTACACCCTTAAAAAATTATCTTTTTTTCATACCTTTGATATCCATAAGAAAACGTGTGTATGATCTGTTAATGAGAAACTTAAATTCCATGAATAATGTCCAATGCGAAATTCAAAGTGATTGAATATCTACATGTAATTAGTAATGTGCAATGCACATTTGTAGAAACTAGTATTATATATACATGTTGATTCACCAAAATGTCCACCAAAAATTGATTGGCTTGTTTGGTCTTTTAAGTTAAATTTTATCCATTTGAAAAATATATTTTTACATAATTAATATTTTTTTTTTACTGTTATTGCACATTTTAATGTTAGCTCTAATTAATTACAGTACACAATATTATTATTAAATTAATAACAAAATAAGTAGGATAGGGTAGTAGGGACTCTGCAAATCCCGCCCTTTTGTGCCAAACAAAACAAACTTCTTCTCTAAGCCATTGTTTTTCTGGTAAAACTTACAACACGAAGAACACGAAGAAGAAGAAGCATTTTTTCTCCTCTTTATTCGATTAAATGACATTTTTAGACACTCTTCACTGTACGTATTCTCTACCATTACTACCATCTTTGCGTTCAGTAGTTGTTCGATCGGTTTTTTTTTTTTTACTTTTTTTTTATTTTTTTTTAAATTCCGATGTGTTTTGCACTTTAACTTGTTGAAGAGACCAAATTTTTTGTGTTTCGTATTAATTTCTATTTATTGATGATTTTAGTTTTTTTCAAACCTCTCGTATATTTTTTTGTTGAGAATTTTGTGTACTTTTCACAATTTTACAGTTATATTCCTCTGTGATGAATGCGATATCAACACCTAGGAGGAGTGTTAGGATTCAGAACCTTCATTTAGTTGAGGGTTCAATTAAATCTGTTATTGATTTGAGTACAGGGCAGGAAACCCCTGCTATGAAAGCAAACAGAAGAAGTCCTAGGAATGTTAGCGCGGTGAATGTTGTTAGTACTAGTTCTGCTGGTGGTATGAACAGTGATGTGTTGTCTTTTGATTTAGGGATTTCTCAACCTACTCCCAATGTGCCATCTGATAATGGGATAAAAAGTGATGGTAAAATTCAGCAAAAAAATAAATAAAAAGAGTGGTGAAAAAACGTATTGATAATTCAGGTTTGAAATGTATTGATAATTCAGGTTTGAAAACTAACAAGTGGAAGATAAATGTTGACCGAAAGCAAAATAAAATTATTGATAATGATGACGACTTCATTAATAATGTCCTATTCCAAAGTCAACGGGCAAGGCTTCATCCTCTAGGAAAAACAGAGGAGGAATCGACCCTCAAAAGATGCTGAGAACTTGGATGATTTTGATAATGTTTTATTTCTTTTTTTTTATTTAAGATTTTTTTAGAACTGTTAGTTGTTATTTATTTAGAGGCACTGCTTTTGAATGCAGAATCGCAAGTTCTGGAAGGCACCTAGCGAAAACTATGTTACCAGTCGGTGGAAGGCTTATACAAACTATGCAATCATCAACATAATTAAAGATAAGTTGTCTCCTGAGCAGTTTAAAGCAATTCAAGGTACATGCTTTAGTTGTTTTTTTTATATGCCCAAAGCGAATACTCAATTGCAACTTATACATTGTTTAGCTGAGAAGGAGTAAAATCTTTCACCTAAAGATGTTTTTGGTATTGAAATCAATAGAAAAAAGCTATTTTTTAGGTTAAGAGAATTTGAAATTGTTAGTGGTTTAAGCTGTGTTGGGTCTTGCGATGTTGGTTATGATCTTGAAGAGCGTTTGAAGTTTATGGTGGAGCACTTTCCTGGACAACAGGCTATTGAGAAAAATATTGCTCGAAATGTTTTCACTTTACAAAATATGGTGACAATCCTAATGTTATTAAATTTGTCGTGTTATACTTTATTGAGGAGCTTTTTATTCTCATACTAGAACATTCAACAACTTTTTCGTAAGAAACATTTTTATTTGGTTGAGTCTGATTATTTAATGAATATCCTTGGGGTATTGATGTTTTTTGTGCATTGTTTGGTAGTATTAGACATTGCCTTAAGATTAGTATACAATATTATCGATTAAGGGGTTTCTCACTTGCTCTACAAATATGGATATGCGAGTGTTGTTCCTTTGTGGATGAAAGTATTGCCATAGATGAAAAGTTATTGCTGAATCCCCAAGGCAAACCAAGGTGGATAAGCTAATGTTTGGTATGACAAATCGCAAGGTATTTTTACATAATATACATTCATAATATGTTTGTAATTTATAATATGTTTATGCATGGACAATTTAGAGAATCTCATTTCAGTTTGCTTTAATTTTCAGTTTTCAAACATTTCTGCTTCTAATGAAGAGCTTGCAAAGTTTATGCTGCCGGATGAAAGAAATTATAACTTGGAAATGTTGGGTATTATGAATGAGAATGCGTCAACTGGTTCTAATCAAGTTCAAGAAGAATTGCTAAAAAAGGTGAAACAATTGAAAATGAAGCTTATAAAGGTAATTTTATTATGAAACACTGATAATTTTTTGAGACCTAGCAGAGGTAGCATGTGCTAAAAATATTGATACTGATTTAGATTTTTTTTTTTTACAGTCAAATAGTAACTAGCAAGATCTTGAAGCAAAAGTTGATGCACAATTGATGGAGTTTAAAAAATTCATAGTTGATTCTTATTTCAATTTATTACAAGATATGACGTTATTATTTAATAAGAGAACATGAAAATGAGAGTGTTTGTATTGAACAATCATTTGAAGAACCACGAAGTGGGAAAAAAGATGTTAGTACTTCTTCCAGCAGAGGAGACACCGAACAAGTTTCTGTGCAAGGTATATATTTTATATTGTTGTTATACTGAAACGGTCCAAAAAGTGCCTGAAAATGTGCCTCAGAATTACTGGGAATCATAATTTTCATATATCTAAAAATTTGTTCGTTATTTCAAAAATTCGGCTTCATATTCTTATTCAGGGGATCAAAATTAGGGGGAAAAGAGTCTACCCCAATTTAAGAGCAACCGTAACAAAATTTGAAAATCACAAAAATGTGATTACCAGAGATGATCCGCGCCTGGGTATGTATTTTTTTGTCCAGTTTTTCTATCTCGGTCCAAGACTTTTGGGTCTTGGGACTAAGTATTCCCAAACATGGAAATATCTGAACTTAGCTTATTTCACTCTCATATCATCCTTAACATTCCCAATATCCTCTCAAATACTTAGATTCATATTTCACCCTAAATTGAAGTCCCAAAACTCAAGACCAATTTTGAGGATTTCATTCAAGCTTCAAGTGTCCATCTCCAATCTTTTTTCAACTTCATATCTAAAGCTAAGATATGTGGGTTTCATTCATGGGTTCCTTTCACCTATGATGACCAAGCTTCTTTTTCTTATAAATTGCATGATTTAAAGATGATTTACTCATGGGTATTATTTATTATGAAAATCGATGCACACTATGTTGAGGTTTATGAAATTGTGACTGTTTTGCTATGTTTTGGGCTATGAAACTAAGATCTATTGTGAGGTTTAATGAAGGGTTTTGATGTGTATTTCTTGAGGGTGTTACCAAGTATCTATTGATGGTTTTACATTTAATTTTCTAGCATGATTTTACTCTTGAATTGCATGTTTTATACTACCACTACACAACCTCTAAGTGTTTGATAAAATATCCGGTTATGATTCCTTGAAGAATTGAAGGTCCAATACATGTCTTATGAGTTGAATGACTTTATGGTGATGATAGAAATGTTTATATGAGTTCTTTCATGAGAAAGTACCTATGGTGTTGCAAGTAGATTGTTCAGTTTTTATGTTTGTTGTATTCTTGGAAAAATAATGAGTTCTTTCTTGATGATTGAAATGTAATGGTTCAATGAGCTAGTTCTGTAGAATGCTTAATCCAAAAAGGGATGTGCTCCTGTAAGGAAGGCCACTTAATTCGAAAGGAATGGGCTCCCATAAGCAAGGTCACTTAATTCGAAAAGGGACGGGCTCCTATAAGGAAGACCACTTAATCTGAAAAGGGACGGGCTCCTATAAAGAAGGTCACTTAATCCAAAAAGGGATGGGCTCCTGTAAGGAATGCCACTTAATCCGAAAAGGGATAGACTCCTGTAAGGAAGGCCACTTAATCCAAATAAGTACGGGCTCCTATAAGGAAAGTCACCTAATCCGAAAGGGGTAGGGCTCCCTAAGGAAGGTCACCTGATCAGAAAGGGGATGGGAACCCATAAGGAAGGTCACTTAATCCGAAAGAGGACAGACTCTTGTAAGGAAGGTCACTTAATACGAACGAGGACGGGCTCTCATAAGGGAGCTTGCTTCTCCAAAAAGGTCTTCGGATATGTTGGTTGAGTGTTCTTTCCATACTTTTACATTATGATCTATGTAAGATGAATGATTCGCAAAGTATGATTTACTTAAGCGTTTGTCATACATATCATATTGATATTATGCTATCTATTGCTCTTAATTATACATTTTGATTATGATGCCTATCTCTTGTTGCATTGCATCCTACATACTTAGTATATTCAAATGTATTAATGAATACTCTATGTCTATATAATGTTACCATATAGGAATCGGTGTACCAATTAATCATCCTCCTCCATATGGCTAGTACGACTTTTTTCAAGCTTGTTGGTAAGTTCTCCATTCCGGGGACATTACTTATGCTCGATTGCTATGTATTAAGACTTCCTCTCTTTGACTTATGTATTGACTATGCGAGTGAGCCCGATTGGTTTGTCTTGGGCCCCCCTTATCTATGTAGTAGAGATGTTATTGGACATGATATGTATCTATTTTGTGAGCTTGACTCTAATGACCCTAGCTCCAATTTCTCCTTGTGTACATTTATCTCTTATTGTCATTTTAATTGCTTTCGCGACCAAGGGTGTGTAATGATATGCTATGAGGCTTGTTTCGGTTTCCTTTGGATTTCCTATTCACCGATCACGTCTAGGCCCTAGGCTTGGGTCATGGTAAAGATAGTATCAGAGCACTAGGTTGTTAGATCCTTGGAGTCCAACATACCACATCGATTAGAGTCTTATTTATGGTTGTGTTGTTCACCATAACTATGATTAGGAGGCTATGAGACATTTTAGGAAATGTTTCCCTTCTTCATATTCTAAGTCGTGCTATAGAGTTGAAGTAAGTTTTCTCCCTAAAAATTGTTCTTTTCCATGCTAGTTTATCATGCCTAATCTAAGAGGAGGAAGAGCCCGCGCTCCCGAGGGAAAATCGACTAATGGAGAGCTTCGAGAGGCTCTCATTTTGCTTGCTCAAGTTGTAGCCAATCAAGTCAACCAAGGGGCCCAAGCCCCTCATGCCCCTACACTGACTTCTTGAGTGAGAGACTTCATGAGGATGAGCCCACCAGAGTTCTATGGGTCAAGGGTGGATGAAGATCCACAAGAGTTTATTGATGAGACTTATAAGGTGTTGCCATTGTGGGTGTTAGATTAGAAGATAAGATGGAGTTGGCGGACTACCAACTCAAAGGGAGAGCACAAATATGGTACAATTAATGGAGAGGGGAGAAGGGCGTCAATAATGTGGTTCTATTGGAAGAGTTCAAGGCGATTTTTCTTAATCAGTTCTTTCCTCTTGATCCTAGGGAAGCCAAATTGGTAGAATTCGTGAACTTGAGACAAGGGTCAATGAGTGTGAGGGAGTATGCCCTCAAGTTCAACCAACTCTCTAAGTATGCTCCTCACTTGGTTGTCGACCCAAAGGTAGGATGAACAAGTTCGTGATATGTGTCTCCGACTTGGTGAATGAAGAATCTCGGTCCGCTATGTTGATTAATGATATGAATTTATCCCGCTTGATGACATATGCCGAGAAAGTGGAAGGGGAAAAGTTGAGGAAGAAGAGGAGCACAGAGGCCAAGAGGGCTCGTGTTGATGGTAAGTTCCAAGGTCCCAAGGATAGCCGGTTCCATCAAGGCCAAGGGTCTTTTAATGCTCCTAATAGAAGGATTGCCAATGATAACCCAAGACACCAAGGTGGTAATAGTGGAGGGCCTAAGACCAAGTGCCCTACATGTAGGAAAAACTATAGTGGCCAGTGTTAAAGGAACTCTAGTGCTTGCTTTGGATGTGGTGAGATGGGCCACCGGGTTATTGATTGCCCCCATGCTCAAACCGAAAGTAAAGATGGTCGCCCTCAAGGCCAAGGGGATGCTCCAAGACGTAATTGGTTCTATGCTCTTCAAAGAAGGCAAGAAGGGGAAGAGGTGCCCGATGCTGCTACCAGTATGTTAAAAGGTTTTTCTTGATATTGTTATACGTGCTTTGATAGTTCCGGGGGTTACTTTCCTTTCATTGTTCCTTTTGTTGCTAGTGGAGTATGCTTATGTGAGTCTGTTATTGCTAGAAGGCTTTAGGGATTGTTGTATTCTTATTGCGTAGGGTCTTGTATTGTAATTTTGGTTAGGCTTAGTTGTGGATTGGAGGTCTTGAGATGGTTTGGCTACTTGCTTGTGGTGTTTCCAATGAGTGTAGAACCCGTAAGGTTGTGATATGATGGTGTTTTGTGGTCGATTTATTTGGACAACTACAATGGGATAGTTATTTCTCTAAGATTGATCTTTGTTCGGGTTTTGTCTCTAAGTGAGGATGAGGGTAGGTGATATTCCTAAGTGTCTTTCTAGACTATGGGTGAGTGTTTGAGTATTGTTGGAGTTGTTTGGTTGTCTTGCACCAGCCATGTCTAGGAGTTTCATGAATAAGGTCTTAAAAATACTACCTTGACATGTGTTATGGTGGTCCCTAGAGGTGGTGCAGTGATTTATTTAGAGCTTGTGAATCATTTGGGGGTAGTGTTGTAAGTCTTGGAAGATAAGGGGATTGTTTACTAATCATGATAGATGTGAATGGAAGATAATAAGAAGGTAGTTAGAATTCTTTAAGAATCATGACATGGGTGTGCATCATTTGGTCCCGATAAGTTTAATGTTGTGGTTGATGCTCTAAATAGCCTAACATGTGTTGATAATGGTGGCAAAGAGGTGACTAGAGTGGTCTATTGTTTGGCTAGATTGGGGGATTTGATTGGAGGGAGATGAGTATGGTGGTGTAGTATTCTTTATGGTTCTAAATCTTCTTGGGTTGGAGAGGTCTAGGTCAAGCAAGGCCTTAATTCCGTCTTTAAGGTTGGAAGTTTTGGGTGAAGAGATGGTAGAGTGGAGGTTGTCTCCCAAGGGGGAGATGGTGGTTCATGGTATCGAGTGGACTAGGTGGGTTTAAGGTTGACAATTGAGTTTAGGATTGTGAGTCCTTGTATAATGTAGAGGGAGGTTGGTAAGATTTCTTAAGGATTGACATTACCTAGGATTATGGTTATGGTTTGACCGATTATCATGCTTCTAGGTTGAAGGGATGTGCTGGTGACTCTAGTGCTATAAAAATCATTAAGATTGTGGGTGATGTAGAGGATAAGTTGACTTAGGAGAAGGAGCAGATGCGAGCATGGAAAAGTAATATCCGTATCTCTTTCATTCTATTCAAGCTTATGATAACACGTTAGGCCCATTTCTATGATTCCAAGTCTTTTGTTTCAGCCATATGTCATTCATATGCATTCATGTTTAAGTTGACAAGTTTATAATGATTTTACACTTATGTTGATATTTTTATAATGGTGTTTTAAATGTAATGTTGTATTCTTGTTGGGGCTGATTTGTTCATGATTACTCTTGTCATGTACGTTTCTTTTACATTCGGGGCCGAATGTTCCCAAGGGGGAGATATTGAAATGTCCCCAAAAAGTACTCAAAAATGTGCATCATAATTTTCATATATCTAAAAATCCATTCGTTATTTCAAAAATTCGACTTTATAATCTTGCTCAGGGTATCAAAATTAAGGGGGAAAGGGTCTCACTCCGATTTAAGAGAAATCGTAGGAAAATTTGAAAATTGTAAAAATGTGATTTTTAGAGACGATCCGCGCCCCTGGAGCGATGCGCCCAGGGCGCGCTCCTATGTATTTTTTTGTCCAGTTTTTCTATCTCGGTCCAAGACTTTTGGGTCTTGGCCTAAGTGTTCCCAAATGTGAGAACACCTATACTTATCCTTATTTCACCCTCATATCACCCTTAACATTCCCCAATATTCTCTAAAAAACATAGACTCATATTCCACCCTAAATTCAAGTCCCAAAACTCAAGACCAATCTTAAGGATTTTATCAAAGATTCCATTTAAGCTTCAAGTCTCTATCTCCAATCTTTTTTCAAGTTCATTTCCAAAGATAAGGTATGTGAGTTTCTTTCATGGGTTCCTTTCACCCATGATGCCCAAGCTTCCTTTTCTTACAAATTGTATGATTTAAAGGTAATTTACTCATGGATCTTATTTATTATGAAAATCACTGCACATTGTATTGAGGTTTAATAAATTGTGACTATTTTGCTATGTTTTGGGCTATGAAGCTAAGATCTATTGTAAGGTTTGATGAAGGGTTTTGATGTGTATTGCTTGAGGGTGTTACCAAGTATCTATTGATGGTTTTACATTGAATGTTCTAGCATGATTTCACTCTTGAATTGATGGTTTTAAACTTGCACTACACACCCTCTAAGTGTTTGATAAAATGTCCACTTATGATTCCTTGAGGAATTGAAGGTCCAATAAATGTTTTGTGAGTTGAATGACTTTATATTAATTATAGAAATGTTTATATGAGCTGTTTTATGAGAAAGTACCTATGGTGTTGCAAGTAGATTATTGGGTTCTTATGTTCGTTGTATTGTTGGGAAAATGAGGAGTCCTTTCTTGATGACTGAAATGTAATTATTCGATGAGCTAGTTCTACGGAATGCTTAATCCAAAAAGGGACGGGCTCCCATAAGGAAGACCACTTAATCCAAAAAGGGATGGGCTCCCGTAAGGAAGGCTACTTAATCTGAAAAAGGGCGGGCTCTCATAAGTAAGACAACTTAATCCTAAAATGGACGGTATCCCATAAGGAAGACCACTTAATTTGAAAGGGACGGGATCTCGTAAGAAAGGTCACTTAATCCGAAAGGGGACAGGCTCCCATAAGGAAGGTCACCTAATCCAAAAGGGGACAGGCTCCCGTAAGGAAGGTCACCTAATCCGAAAAGGGGATGAGCTCCCATAAGGAAGGTCACTTAATCCGAAAGGGGACGGGCTGCAGTAAGGAAAGTCACTTAATCTGAAAGGGGACGGGCTCTCGTAATGAAGGTTGCTTGTCCAAAAGGGACTTAGAATATGTCGGTTGAGGGTTATTTCCACACTTCTACATTATGATCTATGTAAAATGAATGATTTGCAGAAGCGTTGCTCATACACGCCATATTGATATTATGCTATCTATTGCTCTTAATTATGCATTTTGATTATGATGCCTATCTCTTGTTGCATTGCATCCTACGTACTTAGTACATTCGAATGTACTAACACATACTTTATGCCTACATGATGTCACCATATAGGAACCGGTGTACCGATTGATCATCCTCCTCCACGTGGCTAGTACGACTTCTATCAAGCTTATTGGTGAGTCCTCCATCTGGGGACACTACTTATGCTCTATTTCTATGTATTAAGACTTTCTCTCTTTGACTTATGTATTTACTATAAGGGTGAGCCCGGTTGCTTTATCTTGGCCCTCGCTCTTATCTATGGAGTGGAGGTGTTGTTGGATATGTTATGTATCTATGCTATGAGCTTGACACTATTGATTGATAGAGAAAGTGTATCTTTAGCCCCAATTTCCCCTTGTATACATTTATCTCTTATTGACATTTTAATTTCTTTTGCGACCAAGGATGTGTAATGATATGCTATGAGGCTTGTTTGGGATTCCTTCGGGTTCCCTATTCGCCAGTCATGTCTAGGCCCTAGGCTTGGGTCGTGTCATATACTTATTTTTAAATATGTCATAAATTATTTGTAATTACATTTTTCAGACTTAGGCATAGGTACAGACTGTGGAGTTGGTGATTTGGGAGAAAGGTGCCAAGTCAGGTAAAATTCAATTTTGTTAACGATTTCTACAAATCAAAGCTTGCCATTATATGATTATAATACATTTTTTTAGTTGCTAAGTCTGTATTAGATACTACAACCTAGTAGTTGTATTGCTATAATTGTATATGTATTATAAGCCTATCAAACTGATTATAATACAATTATAGTATGCTTATAATAGGAATGCAAATATAATAAATCCTTATGAATAACTTATGAATAACAAGCCTATTATAAGACTATATGTCACGCCCCGGGAGGGGATCCAAGACGTGGCTGGTACCTAGAGATTATTGCTAGTCCCCGAGCGAACCACTTGGCCTAATCACATTCATCCATTCACACATTCTACAAATCAGCGGAATACATAAGGAATAAATGGGCACAACTAATCATCTAGTCTCAAATAATAATATAATGAAAGGCTAGTAGAAAGAAACCAACTCAAACATTCCAACATCAACATCTGACTCTAGTCTATGAAGCCTCTATCACTATTAGGTGGTGCCAATGACAGACCCATGGCTACCTCAATCAAAATAAAAAGACAAGCAAAACTAACTTTAAAGCATGATGAAATTAATATAATGAATCCTTCGGAGTAGGGGAGGCTTGCCAATCTGTTGAAAGCTCGAATGTCCTCAACAATTCGCCTATTGATGACCTCTATCCTGCGTATCTACATCATAATATAATACAGTCCAAAAGGGGACATCAATTCTTGGAATATACTGGCATGTAAAATAGCTGAGTTTCTCTTAACCGACAACAACCACTTATGAGCCAGGGGTTGTACAACAATCATGCTGATGTTGCTACAAATATCCCGTACTTGCCAGGTATGGAACAAATATAATTCACAAGGAATCTGAACTCTGCTATCCTCTACTAACTTCAGGGATGTAAATTCGAGAGGGGACCATAAGATGTAATGGTTCAATCCTCTCCTACATTCGACTGGCATAAGTAATGAGTGTAAGTTAGACTCAATCTTACTGATTTCGATGCTTGATACTTTTCCCAAGACTCAATGCTCATAAGAATCCTCGTCGCCATCCGAAGTAGCCTCATGGAGGCACTCATCGTCTCAAATGATCTCATGGAGACTCTCATAATCTCAATTAGTCTAATGGAGACTCTCGTCATCTCAATTAACTCAAACTCAAGGGTCTTCTATTATACAGAGACTCTAATTCATCTCAATTAACTCAAAATCAAGTGTCCTCTATTATTTCAAAGACTTTAACTCATTTCAATGCACTCAATTCTCCTCTAGGAACTCAAGGACTCATATCATCAAGAAGAAAAAAGTTGTTTAGACATAACATCATGAACTCAATTATGTAAGACTATAGGATCATCAAGCTCAAACAATTAATCTCATACTCACATCAAGATTCCCATCATCATACTCACATCAAGGCTCTAGACTCCATCCCTAGGTTCATTCATGCATGCTTTCAAAAGTTAACATATAGGGTACAATATCTCATGAAAAGCATTAAATTCAAGAAAATGAGTTTATGATGATCATCAACATATGAAAATACACGTAATAGATACAATTTTCAGGGAAATAATCAATAAAATATTTCAAGAAACATATATGGGGACTCATGGACTCTTAACTCGTCTATGACCATCTATGGAGAACAAGGGAGAACAATCCCATACTTTTGTTTAACCTTACATACCTGGGATAAAGCTCCTCAAATCACCCTTCAAGAATTCTCCAATCTCACGTTCTTCTTTCTTCTTTCTCTCAAGCCCTAACTTTCTCTAGAATGGGATTTTTGACCCTATTTACTCCTCAAAAACAACCTATAAGGGTCGTGGGTTAAGTTTAGAAGAGGTGAAAAAAAGTCTAGAATGTCCATCAAAGGAATTTAAAAATGTTAAACTTTGTGGAACAGGTCCAGATAACAGGTCCGCGACACGGACCTATCGCGCACCTGTGAATTTTAAAAATTCAATCCCCTCAAAATATTCAGAAAATATATAAGTATGTATTTGTGATAGGTCCGCATTGCGGAGCTGTCGCTTACTCTCACTATTTTGGGTCAGCGATATGTCCGCGTCGCGGTCTAATCGTATCCCCTTACTGTTTCTAGTAAATTTTGCAAAAATTATTTTTCGACCTGGTTTCTCTTAAATCGGGTTGAGACTATTTTCTAACTCAATTTTCTGCGCTAGTCACAAATTCAGTCTCGAATTTCCTATCTGAGCTTGGGAAGATACGTTATGCGCACATCTCCATTCTATGATATTTTGGTAATTTTACCGGGTGTTACACTATAAAATTATAATAGGCTTGCTGTAATATTTCACACCTCTAATATAGTTGTAATAACATGAACTCCCCAAACTCTTTTTAGTATGTATTATAAGCATATTATAAATGAATTATAGTAGGGATAATAACATGAACCACCCAAATTCTATTCAATATGATTTCAGTATGGTCACAATATATTATATAAGTCATTTTAATATCATTATAATACACCTCATACATATTTTACCATATATATTATAATACATTTTAGCTGTTAAGTCTGCCAAGTGAATATGATTATAATACTACAACCTCATATATATTTTTTGATGTTTGTTATTGCAAATTTGATTTTGACCTCCAAGTATGTATCAGATACTCTAGTGTTGAGTAAGGATGATGCAGAAGTTATAGTTGCATCTGTGTTAGATGATATAAGAGATGGTGATAAAGCAGGTATTTTACGACCATATTAAAATACTTGTGTAATACAATATATATAACACATTTTGTTTAAGGGTGAATATATACTTTTTGTCATACCAGATGTGAGCATAGGAGACGTGGCTAAGGAGAAAGATCCTGTTGAATTTGATGATGACGATGATGATGCAGGTTTTAAATTTTATCCACGACTAATTGATTTATTGTACTTTATATATATGATTTAATTAAATTAGATTTTTAATTTAATTAAAACAGAGTTGAATGAGATTTTCGCTAAGTTGCCTGACTGGGGTGGTGCAACCAAAGTTGGAAAAATATCAATTTCACCACTTGATCATTTTGAAGTCCCTAAAAATTTGACTCAGATATTCGAGGATGCAACTAAAAAATCAGTTATACCTGAATAGGAAAGTAGAATGAAAAATCTAGGGAAGCATCTTAAATCACCATATTTACAAGAATTTGATTCTGGCGCTACTGATTCTGTGTCCTGTCGATTTTTTGAGATAAAGAACCCTTTTTCTACTGAAATTGGGGTAGATGTTGATAGCAATTTTATCAATTCCTTAACAAATTGGCTACTTGAAGGACTTTCAAAGAAGAAGTCTATTTATTGAATCTTTTAATGTAAATTTCTGTGTATACTTATCTTAAATGTAGCTAACTTGTTTATTTTATTGGACATGAGAAAATCCCTTTACATATTTGTTGTTCAGGAGTTTAATCCTCCACTTGATTTAGGCATTATTTTGATCAAAGAGAATGAATAGTTTTAAAATTTGGCACATTCTAGTCAACAGTGGATTGATTCAGTTAGTTTTCGTTGCTTTTAACTTTTGTTTATTATAGCACATTGTTCTAGATAATATGACTTTTAACTTTTGTTATTCTTTATTAATTTGGATATAAAAATTACAACACATTGATGTAATTTTGTATTACTTGCTGAAGAAGAGCAAGTATGGATCAAATTGTGTGAGGTTCACTACGACTGATTGTTGTTTACAGATAAAAATTTAACAAATATTTTTCAAGTTGGTTGCTTCTCATGAAAACAAAATAGGATTGACTGTAAAGGTAAATGATCTTATGGCTGGTTATATAAGTGGGTCTTCTTTGATAGGTAAAATATATTTTTTTTTATATATTGTGTTAAGAAGCTGATTAATTTTTTAGATTTGACATTGACCATTCCCCTTTTGTTTAGGTGATGTTTCTTGGGACACTTTTGATGTTGTTCTGTGTCTTGTAAATCTCAAGAAAAATCATCATTGGTGTTTGATTGAGTTTGATATTGTTGACAGGTGTCTTAATATGTATGACTCTTTTCCTAAAAGGGTTACAAACTATGAAGTGTCTAACATTGTGGAAATATTTTGTACAATTCTATCTTTATATCTGGACATAACCAAATTCTATGCGAAAGGGGCAGCTTTGCTGAGTACTCTTACATACAAGAATTTGAAAGTGACTAATAAACATGAAATCAACATGCTTACTGGTCAGCTTCCAATACAAAAGGAAGATTCACTGTAAGTTTTTACAAGATTTTCGATTTTTATTTTAAATCATTGTAACTTACTTTAATGTATATTAGACTGATTGGTTACTTTATTTTTTAGAGACTGTGGAGTCTGTGTTGCCGCATTTGTTGAGTATCTTAGTCAAGCAATAGATCCCATATGAGTTGTTTGATGTTGAGTATTATTGAATGAGATTTGAAGCATTATTGTGGGAGTATGCAATCAAAAAATAGCAGAGTGGTGTTGTTAGTGATGAAGAGAATGCATGGAAGGTTTACAAGCATAAAGGATGTGCAACAAAGAAGTAGTTAGTAGTTGTTTTTGTATTTTTGTAGTCTTAGGCAAAAAATGTGAAAAGTGAATGATTAAATACTGCTTAAATACTATTTTTGTACGCGATGAAACTTTTTTGCTAAACATATATTTTGAACAACTATTTTTTAGAAGCTTGTGTTTTTGTTATAAATAATTACAATGCTTTGGTGGCGTTCTGTTCTATTACTTTTCTAACCAAATACATATGCCTACGATAAAGCTTTCTGAATATAACTAGAATATATTATACAACTCTTTTTATATACAATTATAATATATCAACCTATTATAATTCATTTGTAACACTATTATAATACATCATAATAATAACATTACATAAATTATAATAAAGCTTTTTTGAATATGGTCATAATACATTATATAAGACTTTTTAATATCATTATAATACTCCCGAACTTCTTGAATATGATTATAATGCAACAACCTAATAGTATAACTAATAATCCTATTAAAATTTATTTTTAATATGATTATAATATATCAATCTATTCATTTGTTAATATTATTATAATATGTCAAAGGTGCTTTGATAACTTTACCTCTTTATTTATACAATAATAATATCCTCAAATTGTAATGCATGCTAATGACATGAACCCCCAACCTTTTTGAACATGATTGTAATACAACAATCTAATAGCATGCTTAATAATCCTATTACAATTCATTTTTGATATGATTCTAATATATCAACCTATATATAATGCATTTGTAATACTATTATAATACATCAAAAATATTTTACTAATAACATTACATCAATTATAATAAAGTTTTCTCTGACTATGTTTATAATACATTATATATGTCACGACCCAAACCCAGGGGCGTGATTAGTGCCGATTGGGCACCCAAACAATACCAAACCAAATTCCCTATTATATCATCTAAGGATTCTACCGAAATTTCGGCAGAGTTTCCTCTGTTTTACTGACTACTAAACTTGCAAACAGAAATCCCAGCTTGCCACAGACATTCATACGTACACACATATATATATAAGCAGGCCGACAAGGTCACCGCTGCGGTAGAACCGCCCAATGAACGTAGTATACATACGCAATCATGCCGCACAAATTATCCCATACCCACATGTATCCACAGACCTCTATACATGCAAACAGAATCATAAGACAGGACAGGGCCCCGTCATACCCTCAAATATACATAAATGCAAAGTCCGGAAAGTAAAGAAACATGTATATACCAACAGACTGCTCCTGAGACAAAGGAGCGCTTCAACGGTAGTTAGAGATCCTACGAGGATGACTCTCTAACTTATGCGTCGGTACCTGCGGGCATGAACGCACCCCCCCCACAGGAAGGGGGTCGGTATGAAATACGTACCAAGTATATGAAGCGGAAAGTACGAAATGTAAGTGAAAGTAATAATCCAAATAAAATGCATGAGTCAAACCTGTATACAAACATAAAAAATAATTCTTTATTTATAACATCGAAATAGTGCGTATCGGGCGGGAACGATGGCGGCCTCCAAACTCGCGCCATATGACAGCCTAACACCAGAAGATTCAAATCTCCGACAACTCCAACACAAATCCCGACTGTAGTGTAGGTAAGCCGAGGGAAGAGGCCCGTGCACCCACGTACGAAAAGTGTAGAGTCATCATACCCGATAAGGGAGCCGAGGAAAGAGGTCCATGCGCTCACGTCATCGGATAGGTGAGCCGAGGAAAGAGGTCCATGCATTCACGTGTCATGATGCTCACAAATCCAAAGCCCAGCTCGTTATGTCCCCAAACTAAACAAGCCGGCCCATGGGAAAACCGACCCGCCGTGTCCAACCTACTTCGGAATATAAATTCATATATACATATAGTTATACATACGCACGATAACAACCGGCTCGGGAACCGGGGAGCGAGACCAAAATGGCACGAATAGAGTCGTGAGAATCATATGCATAAAATTTAGTTCCAAAAACTTAGTAATGTGCAAAATGTTCATTTTCAAAATCAAGAAGTTATTCTTTTATGAAATTTTGCCAAAGTTGCTCAAATTCACATTTAAAGGTAATTTCAGAACAAATTGAGCTT
Organism: Solanum clarkiae; assembly: GCA_011800125.2. Lineage (NCBI taxonomy): Eukaryota > Viridiplantae > Streptophyta > Magnoliopsida > Solanales > Solanaceae > Solanum > Solanum clarkiae. The sequence goes on along the minus strand of JAABOM020126700.1, from coordinate 2,754 downwards.
GTAGCTTTCCAACTATTTAATTTCGGTCAAACAAACATTATTCATGGGTTCAAGACTCAAAAATTAAAGAAGAAGTAAATTTATTATAAGATTGGCCAAAAATGAACATAGATTATTTTCAGGCCCAAATTGTAAAAGAAAAGGGACTTTTCAAATGTACAACGTTGAATAAACTTACTAATTCATCCCAAAATATCAGGAAATCTTTACATACCTCAATTCCGCTTGCTAACTAACTCCAACGTAAGGTCAATCCGACTTAGACTTTCGGACGTTCAATGTCTACACAAATTACGATAACGCCAGTGATTAATATCTATATCGCATCTTAACTTTTTAACTTTTGTGTCTTAATTGTTACAAAAATTTTGGCAGCATCTCCCCTTAATATATACTACCCCGAGAATGCATCTCGGCTCAAATAATCAAACAACACAACAACTACAACCTACAATCTCAAGACAACATCTTCAATGCCATAAATATCAAAAATATCACAAAATGCAATTTTAACACAAACGGCCAAAATAGGGCAGCCTTCATATTAATACACATTTACCACATTCAATCCCTCCTACATACTCCACCAATTATATTGCGTCACCCCAACTCCCAACACAAACTCCCGACGCTAAAACGCAACATTACCCTATCTACGGGGCTCCAATTCAAACTAACATATGCACACTTCCAAAATTATTTAACTCTTCTTTTACATCACACGGATTATTTTCATATCAACTAAACACAAACACACAATTATAACTCAATACCTTTTCATATTCTATCCTATTCCCATTTCAATCCTAACTTTCGAATTCATGATCCAACTATCAATCAACCCGGTTTTCATGTTTTTCCTTCATTATAACACATTTCTAGCATATTCCCAACCTTTAATTAATATAAACAAGACTAAAAATTAACATACCATTCAACTCCCTTCAATACTTGATTTCTTCGTAACCACTAAACCACGCGTTTTCTCGACCAACCAACGCCTCCACACTATTTAGGGGATTCAATATACCAAGCTTGAAGCATCAAATAATCGAAAACTCAAAAAAATAGAATTTTTTTGAAACTACTGTAGCAACCCGAGGCTACAGCTTTGTGGTCTTTCTTGTTCTCAAAATTTTGGCTAAGTATGGAAGATGTTGTTCTTGTACAAGACATACTCTCATATATAGGCAACAAGTGTACTACTTGGACCAATCAACATGTTACATATATATTTGACCCCACCACAAAATTAATCTTAAGGACCTAACTTAAAGAAAATTTTACGTTGGTCCCCAAACTTTATTAAATCGATCCAATTAAGGACTCTCGGGATTTAAGTTAAGTTACGGGTTCTAACAATAAAAGCCTTTTTAATATCATTATCATACTCCCAAACTTTTTGAATATAATTATAACGCAACAACCTAATAGTATGACTAATAATCCTATTAAAATTCATTTTTAATATAATTCTAATATATCAATCTATTCATTCAAATTGTAATGCATGCTCATAACATGAACCCCCCAACCCTTTTGAATATGATTATAATACAACAATCCAATACAATGCATAATAATCCTATTAGAATTCATTTTTAATATCATTATAATATATCAACCTATTATAATTTATAATACTATTATAATACATCAAAAATAATTTACTAATAACATTACCTCTTTATTTATACAATTATAATAAAGCTTTTTCTGAATATGGTTATAATACATTATATAAGCCTTTTTAATATCATTATAATGCATCTCTAATTTGCTATAATTGAGTTACAAGAACTACATGCTCATAAGATGAACTCCAAAACCTTTATATGATTATAATACAATAACCTAGTAGTTGTATTGCTATAATTGTATATGTATTATAAGTCTATGAAACTGATAGTAATACAATTGTAATATGCTTATAATAGGAATGCAAATATAATAAACCCTTATGAATAACTTATGAATAGCAACCCTAATAAACTCTTTTCAGTATGTATTATAAGTATATTATAAATGAATTATAGTAGTGATAATAACATGAACCACCCAAACTCTTTTTAATTTGATTTCATTCACCTGTAATATGTTTATAAATGCATATTAAACTGATTATAATACAAAGTCTCAAAAAAATATATTGAACCAAGAAATATAAATTTGAATCAACAAGAGAAATATTTCAGAATCAAATGTGTTAACTATACATGTGTCTACCTTATTATGTATTTCTAACATTTCTGCAACTCCTCCGATTGTAACCTGCATATCCACAATCATTGCATGAATTTTTGGATCTTTTGCATTTTCTGCCCTCATCGATTTTGATTCTTGTCTTTCTTGGTCTTCCAGATGTCCTTTTTCCAGTTAGAGGTAGTACTATTTTACTAGATGCATGCAATGAGACATTTCAGGTGCTTGAATCAGGAAGGTGTTCCACTTGAAGTCGGTATGTCCGTAACAAGTTTGCTTTTATGTAATATGGGGAGCAATAGTCTTCATAGACGAGATGTCTTTTGTGTATAACTGCTAAAGTATGTGGGCATGGTAATTCATGTAACTAGAACCTTCCACAATTGAATTTCTTATTCTGAAGGTTAATGTTAAACCCCGTATTTCTTTAAATTAAGAATAATTATACAATTGGAAAATTTTGTTGTGGATGTCATGTAATTTGAACTTAAGTATATTCCTGGTGCATGATTAGAGCATCAAGTGAATTTGGCGTGCATAATTAAGTTTGAG